>CM032158.1:16076128-16282116 GCA_018901935.1 Pugionium cornutum | reverse complement strand
ATTGCATAAGCATTTGATATCATCACATAGTTCCCTGAGTTATCAGGTTCTGATTCTAACAATATTCTTGATAAGTAGTCCATGAGCTCAGTCTTATGCTGCTTGTTGCAAGAAGCAAACAAAGTTTGGATCATTCTTGCATCAGGCTTGTATGGCATCTCATCTACTAATCTTAATGCTTCTTCTGTTCCTCCAACTGATGCAAGCAGTTCTACCAGTAGTCCATAATGTTCCAAGCATGGTTTCATCCCATGTTTTGAAACCATATCAGCAAAAATCTCCATAGCTTGGTTACTATCCCCGGTGTGATTACAAGCAGATAAGACATTTGTGAATGTTATGCTGTCTGGTTTAATGTCCATATCTTCCAAGCTTCTGTATAGAGCAGTTGCTTTTTTCGCGTTACCATATAATGCATACGCCGAGATCATGGCGTTGTAGAGAGGCAATTGGCTGTGTAAATGACTTCCAAAAACACTCTCTGCTTTGTTTATGTCTCCACACTTAGCATACATGTCAATCAAAGAAGTTTCAATCGCAACCGAAGAGGAATGCTGATTATTTCTTATAATGTATCCATGTATTGATCTTCCGAAATGCAATGATGCTAGATTTGCGCAAGCAGAGAGAGCAACAGTAATGCTAAAGGCATTTGGTCTCAGCCCGGATTCTTGCATCTTTCTGAGAAAAAGAATTGCCTCCTCACTGCAACCATTTTGTACTAAACCATTCATCATAGTAGTCCAAGAGATTAGATTTGGAAATATGCCTGAGGATTGCATCTGCAAGAACATGTCCTTGGCCTCATTTACCTGACCATTCCTGAGAAGACTTAGGATGATCAAATTCCATGTTATCACATTTGGTGGTACACTTTCTAGCTGCATCTCATAAAACAATCTCAAAGCCTCTCCGCTAAAACCAGATTCTGCATAGGCTGCAAGTAACGTATTCCACAGTATCAAATCTTTTTGTAATGTGGAATCAAACACTTGCTTAGCATCAACAATGCTGCCACAGTTGGCATACATATCCACCGCGGTACTGGCTACAACGATATCAGATTCAAGACTGTGTCTAATGCAATAACAGTGCACCTCTTTCCCAAGTTTTAAGTTCTGAGTACGTGCAGCTGCTGACATTAACGTAGATAAAGTGACGCAGTCGAATTTCAGATTCTCTAATCTCATTAATTGGCACATGTATATAGCATCTTCAACTAACCCTTGTTGAACATACCCGGAAATAAGCAGATTCCATGTCACTACATCTTTTTCAAGCATTCGATCAAAAATAATCTCAGCATACTCTATCAAACCAACTTTGCAATAGAAATTCAAGATTGATGTCCCCAGGATATTATCCAGCTCTAGGCCATTTACAATGGCAATGGCATGCGACTGTTTTCCCTCCTCAATCCCACCCATATTGGCGGAAGCAGATAAGCAAGTTGAGACAGTGACCCGGGTTGGCTCAACGCCTTCCTTCCTCATATCAGATAGAAGCCGAATCGCTTCCTCGTTCATACCATTTTGGACATAACCCACCATCAATGCATTCCAGGCAACCACATTTCTCTCAGGAATTTCATCGAACACCTTCCTCGCGTCATCCAAAAAACCGCATTTCCCGTACATATCAGCCAAACTACTAGCCACAAACACACAATCATGAAGAGCAGCTTTCACAACGTACCCATGGACCCCTCTCCCAAAGCGAATCCACTGCAACGCACCACACGCCTTATAAACATTCGGAACCACGAAGTTATCTGGAAAAACCCCAGTTTCCAGCATCTCAACAAAACCCATCAAGGCTCCTTCACCGTGTCCAATCCTGCATTTCACACCAATTATGGCTGCCCAAGAGAAAACATTACGGACCCTAAGTTTCGAGAAAAGAACTTCAGCAGCTTCCAAAGCATGGCATTTCGCATAGAATATCACCAATTTGGTCTCTATGTACTCGTTCCTCGCGTAGAAATCGCCGTTCTTTAAAATCCGAGCATGAATTTGCTGTCCCGTATGAAAATCTCTCTCGTAAACGCACCCCTGTAAGATTTCACCGTATATCTCGGGACCAACACGTACGTTTCTGAAATCCATCTCCGTAACCAAACTCAGAGCTTCTCTGATCTCACCGTTCTTACATAGAGACGAAACGCGGTGAAAGTAAGATGTGGAAGAAGGAACTTGAGCTGGATCATCATGATGTTTAGTATGTTTTGTTGATACTGAATACGGAAGACTAATCGGAATGGTGTTGAAGGGAAGAGAAGCCATTCATGCCTCTCAAAACGTCTGAAGATAACATGGTGAGTGATGATTCATTTTCTTTACTGTCTCTCCTAATTTCCGAAATCCACGTAATCTATTGATTTTCTCCGTGAAGGATCGACACCGTTCGTCCTTACCACGTGGACGGTTGTGGTCTGACCTATATGCTCCATGCATGTATGCTTACAAATTTGTGAATTCGCGATTCCTCTTGTATCCGAACCGGTTTTCGATTTTATCTCGGTTTAGTTTTCTTTTGGCTTTTAAGTTTTGGATTTATGAAATACTAAAATTTGCTTTGCTTTGATATGATTTGATCATTTAGCAAAGTATATAGTAGTTTGCCATTTAATTATAAAACTATAATACTACATGTGCTATGTGCTATGCATATATTAAAATTAAATTTTTTTATTATTTAAATATATTTTAATTTAAAATATTATATATATTATAAAAAATGATATTACTATTATTATATATTATTCAAATAATATTACATTATTTTATCGTTGTTTTTACGATACGTTAATCAAAGATACATTTATAAATTTTTTAGTAAAATATTTGAAACATGTTTTAAATTAAATTAATAAAATTAGTAGTTTTAATTAATTTTGTTATGTTATAGAATCTACTTATATATAGAATAGTCATACTAAAAAATAATTATTAGTTATTCAAATTTAATATTACAAACAAATGATATAATATAAATTTTTATTTATAAATATATTGATTGTTTGGAAACAAAAAAAAATTGAGTGATATAATTTCTATATGATTTGTGATTTAGATATGCCGACTATATTATTACATAATATATATATATATATATATATATTTCTATAAAACAATTATTACTAAAATATATTGAATTTAATTATTGAGTTAAAAATTAAAGTTGTATATAATATAAAAATGGAATTAAATAGTGTTAATGAAATTTCTATATCTATAAAAATTCGACATATTTACTTTCCTTATATATGTGTACAATAATTAATTATTTATGTAAAAACAATCTTTTATTTTTAAAATTGACGAGTAATTAAATGTGTAATTTACTAACTCAAATTTTCATAATTTTTGAATCTTCTTATATTGGAAAATTAAATAGTGTTTGGAAACTCAGTAAATTCTATAATTAAGTTATCTAATTAAGATGTTTAGATAATAAAATAAATAATTTATATTTAAAATTAAATTAATTAGTAAAATTGTTGAGAGTGAATATGGTGATGACACCTAAGCAATTTTCACTCTAAATGCTTCTTCTTTAATATATAGTAGGTTATAGGTTTTACTATTTTTTATTGGGACGACTCTATTATACCACACAAATTTATGTTACCCACAGTTTTTCCATCTGAACTTTATACCTTTCTATTTTACTATATGAATTAATTGATCACACTTTAATTTTACACGAATTTTGTAGATGTTTCTAATATTTTACAAATCATGATTTTGTTGTGAAATTACGATTAATACACGGTAATCGTATTTAATATATAGTAATTATATTAACTAAAAACCGATCTAAATAATAATGTGTTAGTGTTCGGTTAATATAATTTTAATTTCTTATTTTTTGGATCAATCTTTGGTTAACGTAATCGCAATGTATTAAATGTGATTACCGTGTATTGAATGCAACTGCACAACGAAATCACGATTTGTAGAATTTTAAAGATATTTATAAAGTTCGTGTAAAATTAAAGTGCGATTAGTTAGTTTGTGTAATATAATAAAGATGTGTAACATTCATGTGGTAAAACCGTGAAAAACATAATTTTGTGTGATATAATAGTGTGTTTTGATTATAAGTATTTATTCAAAAAATTGAAAACAAAGGGTGTGGATATGTATTTCTTGTCATGATATATATACAAATCAAATTTCCGGTCTGAAACTACCAAATTGGGTCTTTTGAACGATAAAAATGAAAATATAATATTCGTAATTGTTACTTTTATATTATACAAACAAAAAAAATTGAGATTCTCAAAAATGTGGACGAATTGGGTAATGACGTGTGTGAGGACGGTCATCTATCGAGTTTTTCTAAATGGAACTCCAAAAGGTCGGATTGTTCCACACCGTGGTCTGTAGTAAGGAGACCCGCTGTCCCCATATCTTTTCATCTTATGCACCTGATACAAGCCTTGATTCAAGGATGTATGCGCGTGGGCTGTTTGGAGAAGTGTAGGTGAGAAACTCGACCTTAGACTTTTTGGATAGGGGTTTTTGGGTTGGTATTCGATGGAAAGGTGAAGTGAACCATACGAGGGGTGATGAACCTCGTGATAAATCACAAACTTAGAGCTAGGAGGGCTGGTCTCAACTAGGTTCTAAGGGCACAAGTCTCTTGAGAGAATAACTTGTTGAGGAAAAAGTTCTATCTTTATTAATATCAAAAAGGTTGTTGAACTACAATGCTGGAAGGAGCCTTATTAATATGCTCGACAGCTTGACCTTCTAGGGTCGACCCAAATAAGAAAAGGAAAACTTACAAAAGTGCACAAAGGAAAAGATACAAAAGTGTATAATCGAAAAAGGACCTATTCCTAAAATGTCTTTGACTCAATAAAGTAAATATTCTAGATCCTACCCTGCAAAATAGAAAGAGGCATATATTCGAATTGAAACTTACCTTAACTTACTTCATGGCCAAGAAATGGAAGGTGGCCGTCCTTGTGGCATGCACGCGTCTTGCTCCTAGTCTTCGACTTGGAGTAGGGTTAAGAATCTTTGGGTCTTGACCTCTCTTGCCACTAAAGCCCAAGTCTCTGATGTCCCTTGTGTTGTTGAGAAGCCATTGGACTCTTCCTTGCATTTTTGGCCCATTATCCTTAGTCGATCTTCCTCTAGGAGCTTGTCGACCCATAAGCTGAATTTGTGGAAGAGTGCCCTTGATCTGCTTCTTGTCATTGCTCCTTAAGGTACCACTGGTGTAGATACTTCCTCTAGGTGCATGTCCTGGAGCTGGTAGCTCATTTGGTCCGAGTCCTCTTGTGTATAAGTGGAAATGCGCGTGTACTCGGCTGGATCGGCTGTACCGGCTGGATGGTGCGAGGTACTGACCGGAATGCCTTCAGGACCGGCCAAGTTGATCCCGGAGTTGGCGGCATCACCAGAGAGACCGGCGGTGTCATCCACGTTGCCACCAAGTGTGCCGGAAGCTTGGGCCTCTCCGCCGGCAATGCTGGTTGCTCTGGTCCTTGTGGTCGAGGGTCCGGCGGTACTGCTTGGACCGGCAGGCGTGCCAGATGGTCCGGCTGTCTCGGGCAAGCTTCCTGGTCGGCCAGTCTGGTCTCCTGGCTGGATGTACGACCTGATGTCCTCATCAGCACCGAAGCCTTAATCGCCAATCTGACCGCAGAAGAGACAACAAACCACATATCAGGAATCCGGGTGGCTCGTTTGAGCCCACCAATCTCCTACCTTCTCTTCGCAGACGATAGTCTGTTTTTCTGCGAAGCATCGGTACACCAATGTACCGCACTTTCCAAGATATTTGAAAACTATTGCAAGGCCTCATGGCAGCAGATAAACTACGATAAGTCGACCATAGTATTTGGGAAGAACATACCAATCCCAATCCAAACAGCCATAAAATCGAAAATGGGTTTCAAGGTGCTGGAGGAATTGGGAAATACTTAGGGATACCAGAAAACTTCAAAGGGTCAAAAGCATCCATTTTTGCATATGTGAGGGACCAAATACAATGAAAAATCAATGGTTGGTCGTCAAAACTTCTCTCACGCGGAGGAAAGGAAATCATGATAAAATCAGTTGCATTGGCTATCCCCACATATGTGATGTCATGTTTTCTCTTCCCAAAATCCCTGTGCAAACGGATAACAAGTGCGATCAAAAACTTTTGGTGGGCCAGGGGAGGGACTATGTCGGGTATCCACTGGATCCCGTGGAAAAAACTTTGCCTCTCCAAAACAGAGGGGGGGATCGGTATCAGAAAAATCGAAGACTTTAACAAAGCTTTATTAGCTTAGCAACTCTGGCGACTGGAATAACATCCACAATCATTGGTAGGCAGAGTCTTGAAGGGACGATATTTCAAGGATCACCATATCTTCCAAGCAAGCAAACCATACCGTGCCTCCTATGCATGGAGAAACAGTGTGTCTACCCGAGACCTGGTAGAAAAAGGAGCGAGGAAAATCATTGGCCTCCATGACAATGTCGAAGTATGGACTGACTCATGGATCCCTGACACATTACCAAGAGCACCAAACAACTGCTACAAATCCCGATGCCCAAACCTTGAAATAGCAAAATTGGTCGACATCGAAAGCAAACGCTGGAAAACCCAAGAACTAAAGAGGTACTTTACTCAAGAGGATGTACGAATAATATCTTCCATGACGATAGCTACCAAGATGAGCCACCGCAAATTCTATACAGTTATACAGTTAAGTTAGGCTATGATACCCTCCAAAAATGGGGATCACCACATAGGCAGCTCATACAACTAGTACCATCTCTCAATCCCCTCAGAGAGGCGGTCTAGAAGCAAAAAATTCTGAAGAAATTACAACATTTCCTCTGGCAATCCCTCTCAGGGGCATTACCGACTCATGGGAGCTTACATTATCGTCATATACAAGATGAAGCGACATGTGAAATTTGTGGCCATGATACATAATATATAACCCATACTCTTTTCCTTTGCCCACCAGCACGCCAAACATGGGTATTGGCGTATATCCCATCATCCCCAACCATCTTCCCCCTTGACAATCTCTTTGCGAATATAAACTACTTGTTATGGCGAACATCGGAGGTCACGCCACCTGATTCCGATCTAAAATGTTTCCCATGGATCCTGTGGTTCATATGGAAGGTTCGGAATGACAAGTTATATAATAACACTGAGCGAACGGCCACAAAGATTCTGGACAAAGCACGCCGGGAGAGCAGACTGTAGCTCACAGCGACGGACACCCAACTGGTGCATCAGAGGCGGTCGAAAAAGGCTACAATTAACCCCAACACCCCGGGACAATCACCATTCGCGTGCTTTGTGGATGGTTCATGGCAAGAAGGTGAGAGCACATCTGGTATGGGATGGATACTCAAGCTACATGATGGCACGACTGGCCTAATGGGCATGAGGAAAATTCACAGAGGGTTATCTCCACTTCATATGGAGTTTCACGCCCTACGATGGGCAATGAGGAGGTTGCATAGATTGCAACGATACTGCACAAGGTTCTATACGGATTTAACTGATCTAATTAGCATAGTCACAGAACCAGAGAAGTGGTCAGGACTCACACCTAAGATAGACGAATTTGTAGAGCTACGGAAGAACTTCCTAGATTTCACCCTGAACTATGAAGCAGGGGAGAACAACTCTCATGCTGACACACTAGCAAGAGAAGCGAGAAAGAGGAAATCTGTTTTTTCGTGTATTAGCATCTCAATATCAGTATGGTTTGAATATACAAATAGTATTTTTATGGCGAGATAAATTGTTGTGTTTAATTTAAATTGACAAAAAAACAAAAAAAATTGAGATAGTAATGAGGAAAAGAAATGTGGTTTTTTTAGATGGAGCAAATAGTTTAGAAGACAACAAAAGCATAAGATAACACAAGCATAATCACCTAAACATAAACCCGCGTGGAAGGGAAACAGTAAGCCACCCCCGCTCCCCTCCGGCTCCTCCTCCTTCTCCTTGACCGCTACCACCTTCTCCTCCGCCAAGAGTACCGTAAGGATAAGGAGGAGTAAAAAAGTAAGCATACAAGGGAGAATAATATCTATGTGGAAGGTGGTGATTGGTTGCAACAGCCAGTGGTTGGAACTGGAGGACAGTGAGAATGCGGCGGCTACGGAGGAGGATTGCCGTATGGAGAATAGCCTGTAGAGGAAGGTGGTTGAGGCGGTTCGTTACATGGGTAGGGAGTGCAAAGTGAGTCCAAAGCTAAATTTAGATTAACAAAGTTAGTGAGGAATAAAAGGAAATAAGACGAATAGAGAAAGAAGCTTGAAAAGACAACATGGTGAATTATAGAAGATGAGTTTGGTTTTTGGTTTGCATGATGAGGATATTGGTTTGAGATTTACAATTAGAGATGATGAATTTAAACCATCAATCTATGAATAGTTTAAGACGTAGAGTGTTCGGTCCCAATGATATATAAAGATCATTTAACGAGTAGATGACGAACATTGCGACAAAAAGGCTATAGAAAACCACGAAAAAATCACAAATTTTTTATATGAAAATTATAGAAAAACATGTGAATATAGCTGCATGACTAATTTTATCTATGACGATTTTGATTTTTCTAGGTTTTCTATTGTTTTTATGTATTTTTCAACATAACTAAAAGAATCAGAATTAATCATTTGCTAAACACTACAACGATATTAACATGAGCTACAAATTGATATATACAATGATTAGAATTTGAATTTCAGCTTTTACTATGTGTTTAGTTTTTACTATATGTTTGGAGAGATGATTTATGATTGTAAAATCGGTATAAATATTATCAAAATCTATTTTCAAAGAAACGTTTATAAATCTAGTTATTAAATATAAAGAAATAATAAAGAAACCGAAAATCTGTGATTTTATTGATTTTGATGGTATTTTATTCATAAAGTAAATTTAAAATGATATTTTGATTGTCTTCCATATACCAAAGAACTACATTTATACACACGTCATGCGTGTGTGAGAAACAATATTCGTAAATTATATAATATAATTAGTAAATATAAATTAAATATTTATATAATTTTAATTCTAATTTAAAATTATTTTTGATATTTATTTATATATATATAAATTAAAGAAATAAAAATAATTATTTTTATAAATTTAATAGTATTTTTTGGTTAATTTAATAAAATATATTAATTTTTTAATAAAATCAATAATAATGACATATATTATAATTATTTTAATAATTTTATTTAATTTATATATTTATTTGAAATTTATTATGGTAATGTTACATTACGATAAAATTAATTTTTTAAAATGTTATACATATGGATTATATATGTATATTTTTCTTAAAACGAAAATATTTATTCTTCTTAAACTCACTCTCCAAGTCTGTAAGAGGTCCCTCTGCTTTTTTAGACATCTAGAGACTAGAGGCAGGGAAGGTGGTCTTGTCGAAAGTTAGCCAAATCAAAATGTCTTTAGGTTACGCAGAGAAATTATCTTTCATCGAAGATGTTGGTCAAGTGGGCATGGCTGAATTCTTCGACTCATCTCATGTTCTACAATGCAAGGTCTCTCTGGGGTTTCTATTTTTTTGTTGTCTCTTCTCCTTCCTCCTCGTGGGTTTGGAGGGCTTAATCGATTTTTTTATTCAGATTCTATGTACGTTGCGTGATCTTTCGTGAGTCCTGTCGTAGTGTTTGATTTGGGATCGCAGCTTCATATTACGCCTTTAGATAGTCGTGAGGGTTATTGATGAGTTGGAGAATGAGTACTTATGATTCATATTATATAGCGTAGGTTTTACATTACCTGTTTTTTTGTTGCATTGTGTTGAATTGAAGAATGAAATTAGGTACTAAGAAGCTATTTAAGATGAGGTAGGTTAAAATGTGACTGATTTTCATTAACTGATTATGTGAGATCGGTTGTTCCAAACCAGGTTTTGTATGGAGAATTTGACTGTATGTGTATTGAAAGTACCTTTTTTGTTCGTCATTGTTTTCTATAATAAGCCAAAGGTTTGGAATATGAGATCTGATATAGGATCAGGTTGCTATGTTTTGACCTTTGGTGTTTTATTGTCTGTTTCACTGTTGTGCAAACTCTGTCTTTGTCTGACTTTGTTTTGGAAACTGCAGATTGAAGAACTTGCCAAGATGATTCAAAAGGTTTCGATTTGCGCCATCTTTCATACTCTTATTGATGCTTTTTTGCATATTTTTGCTTCCTGTTGTTATTTCAGTATCTTCAAGAAGCTGGTTTATGTTTGCAGAGTAAGCATCTAGTAGTCTTTACAGGTGCAGGCATTTCAACTTCTTGTGGTATACCTGATTTCCGAGGCCCCGAAGGAATTTGGACGTTACAGGTCTGTTTTCTTTGATTATCTGGCTCGAGTGGTTTGATTTTGAGCTTTATCATTGATTGGCATGTATGTTGGCTTGTTCTTCATCGTTTGAATTGACTTAATTTCTTGGATTGCATGGCTATATACCTGTCTTTTTCGAAGGATCATCTTTAGTAACTTAACACTTGTGATCCATGTTTATTGTTTTCAGCGCGAGGGCAAAGATTTACCTAAAGCATCACTACCATTTCATCGTGCAATGCCGAGCATGACCCACATGGCTTTGGTTGAATTAGAAAGAGCTGGGATTTTAAAATTTGTCATCAGTCAGGTAAGTAAGTAACCCTTTACAGCCTTGCCATTTGTTCTTCTTCCTCTTCTCTAATACATTCTTTTTCATCAAACTTAATGACCATACTTGATCACTGAAAGGACCAGTTTCCATGTTTCCATCTCTAAATTTCATTGTATACGCTGCTTCATAAATTATTAGAATGTGGATGGTTTACATCTTCGATCTGGAATACCAAGAGAGAAACTTTCTGAACTGCATGGAGACTCTTTTATGGAGATGTGCTCATCATGTGGAGCAGAGTAAGATATTTTTTTTTGTTATTGCCTTGCTCTTACACTGTAATTCCTTTTGATTAGAGCTGTCATGATCTAATCCCTATGGTCATTGGACCATAAATGGTAATATCATTTCTGAATTTCTGAAGGTACCTGCGTGATTTCGAGGTTGAAACTATTGGATTAAAAGAGACATCAAGAAAGTGCTGTAATGAAAAGTGTGGGGCTAAACTTAAAGATACGGTCCTAGATTGGGAGGTGAATTTTCTTTGTTGTTCTAATACTAACGCTTTTTCCTTGGCGATGGTCCTCAACCTTTAAATCAGTTCTGATGCCCTTGAATAAAAGTCCACCGTTTTTTATATTATGTAGTTCAAGACTTCCAAATAGCTAAAAATTTGATCTCTGCATGTCTGTTATGATTCTTTCTTTCTATGGCAGGATGCTTTGCCTTCAAAAGAGATTGATCCTGCAGAGAAACACTGCAAAATGGCTGATCTTGTACTTTGTTTGGGTACCAGGTAACTAATGACTAATAAGAACACCCTTGTTTAGAATCTCTTTATACTCTCGATCACTAAGCCAAGTTACTTAACTCCCTAAATCCCGATTATCTTGCGTTTTGCTTGCTTCATGAGCCTAACTCCTTTGTGCAGTTTGCAGATAACCCCTGCTTGCAATTTGCCTCTCAAGTGTCTCAGGGGTGGAGGCAAGATCGTGATTGTTAATCTTCAGGTAAATTATCTCTTTTGTTCATCTGCATGAGCTCTTATACACTTCATATAAATAAATGGTCTTATGATTTTTATGGATTTTTATGGACTCTATTTACTTCAACCCTCAATATTTTATTTCGAATGTGGTGTCTGGATTGGGAGTCTTTTTATCGGGAATCGTTGACTGATTATATTCGTCGTTGCAGAAAACCCCAAAAGACAAGAAAGCAAACATAGTAATTCACGGTTTTGTTGATAAGGTAAAACTTTGGCTTTTTATATGTATAGTTTCTTGAACTGTCTTCAAAACCTAAGTGATGTATAGCAGCAGATTACCTTCAGAACTGTGCCCAAATGATGTCTTACAGATTCTTTTCCTTCACTAATATGATGTGCAGGTGGTTGCAGGGGTCATGGAATCTCTCAACATGCAGATTCCTCCATATGTCAGAGTCGATCTTTTTCAGATAATTCTAACTCAATCATTAAGTGGAGGTTAGAGCTATGGATTTTGATCCTGAATTTTACTGTAATTGGCTTCATAGTCCTCACTCACAAGTTTTCATTTCGGGTACAGATCAGAGGTACATTAACTGGACACTGCGTGTTGCCAGTGTTCATGGATTGACATCTCAGTTACCGTTCATCAAATCAATCGAGGTAGAATACTAATATATATGCTAGACCAATACCAAAATGACTGTGTGACCGTTTCTGATAAATATCATTTGCGAAACATCATTTGTGAGACAGATTTCTTTCTCGGATAACCAGAAGTTCAAAGATGCAGTTCTCGAGAAGCAGCCGTTTTTCATGAAAAGGTAACATATACCTTTCTTAAGAGTCAGTTTCTTGCCATATTTCTCGCTATATATATATATATAATTCATTCCTCTTTATTTTCTTTCATACAGGAGAACAACACGAACGGAAACATTCGATATATTATTGACAGTTAACTACAGTGACGGTTGTGACTGTCTCTCCACCAAACTCACCATTCCCTTTGCATTTGAGGTTCATTAAGACTATTACTATCGATAAAGCTTTCTGTTATCTTGACTATCGAACATTTTTTCACAACATTTTCAATAAACTTATGTAGGTTTCAACAGAAGAGCATGGAGAGAATATTGATAAGGAGGCTGTGATGCAAAGCCTGAGAGCAAAAGCGATTGAAGAATGCAGTTGCGGGCAAAGCAGTGTGGTTGAGAGAAGAATGGTTTCTGAACCGAGAAGCGAAGCCATTGTGTATGGGATTGTGACAAATCTCAGGACATTCCATTGTCAACAATCTCAGCTTGCTAATGGAGACCTCAAATGGAAGCCAGAAGGTTCTCGTAAACGTTCTAGAACCGGCAAGCGAAAATCGAGGGCTTAAGAAGAACAAAGAAAGCTCTCTTTTGTATATTAAACAACCTCTAGTCTAACCGGAAATTGGGAATATGGAAGTTGATGGCGTCTTGAGAGCTGAGTGAATTTTGTTTTCTGGTTTTTACCACACTCGGTTCTCTTAAACCGGAGTTAACTAAAATTTTACAGAGATAATATTGATTCCATTTTGTAGTACCGATTGTAACATTGACTTGCTCGTTTTGCATTCGATTGATCGGATGCAGATATTAGCAAAGCTATTAGATGACCAAACAAACAAGACTTATATCTAATCAGATTACACCTGTTTATGAAGATTATTTGATGGGTTGCGTATTCGTATTGATCAGATGAAGTAATACTCTTCTCAGCTGTTGTCTCATGAGGCCTTAGTGTAAAGTTGATGTTGGCTTATATAATCTATTACTCCATCTTCAGTCAAGTACTTAACTGATAATCCTCCCGATATGCATTCCCTAAAAGAATTAGAGGCATGAGCATAAGAAGCCGTTTTCACGTGTGAATGAAATGTTCTGGAGGAGGAGAGACCTCACACTACCTTAATCTACTCGAACTAATCTGATTAGGAATAAAATTGTCAACGATTCTGATGTTATCCTGCAAAAGAAACCGAGGTGGCATCATTCAGTATAATGTACAGCCGGCCAGAATCTGAAAAATGTACTGGTTTGTACTTACACTGCTTTCTTTTAAGATCCTGTCACCATAGATCATATTTTCAACATCTTCGCCTTCTCTACGGATGCACACAATGCCATAGTCTTTACAAATAGTATTTACCTTCAAAACAACATCGAAAAGACTAAATGTGAGTAGAAGTGATAAGAAAAAGCCCAGTTTTTATAATGATGCTGCCTTGGTTATAAGGTCTTGATTTACATGTTCTGGGATCCAAACACCAGGCTTGCAGAACGATTGAAGTAAATCCGAACCACATAGGAGCATGACTTTGAGAGATTCTAGGATTATATGGCCAAGAAGAACAACAGACAGCAATTAGAGTTTAGTATTTTGTGTAGTACTCATAATGAAATATAGTATTCCCAGTAAGACAATACAGCAAAACCCCAAAAATGTAAATGCATAGGAAGATGCTAAAGGGCACATAGCACATTGTTTTTTGCAGCTATCTTACCCTTGGGTAGAAGTTGATTGTTTGTAAGGGAAGTCTTGACCCTTGATAAGACTGTCAAAGTTCGTTGGTAGCTGTTTTGAGAAGCCTGTAGAAAACAGCTTCCACAGTTTAGTAAGGGAAACAACGGTTTGTTCCTCATAAAGAGAACTTATTACAAGAATTCAATGAATAGATAGAATTAGAAATACCTCCCACGGATCAACCATTATGAAGTCAGAGCTTTTGCAGGCTAGATTACACATCTCTAAACGGTGCTCTGCACATAAAAGTCCCTACACATAACCTGATGATTTTTTTTATTGTTTCTCAAGGAAATTAAGCATAAGCAGAAGATCCTTGGGAGATCATAAGAAGAAGAAAATATATTGATTATTGGATGGGACTATCCATATGCATATATTAGTAGAACCAACTATTAGTTTCATCACATGCAATATGTTCATTAACTGTCAGATTGAGAAAACAAGAGCCATAACTGAATAAACTAAGGTTCTCAAGTTACCAAAACAATACCTCCTTCTTGTATGCATCATTTACAGGAGACATATAGCCTCCAAGAACATGAAATCCCTCCAAATGTAATGCATCTCTCGCCAGCTCTAAGCAGAACAAACATAACTCATCAGTTCCATGTAAGGGCACATAAACATTTGAGAAAAAGGTCGCATCAAGATCATTATACAAGCTTCAAAGGTAGTAAACTGTGGTTTAACATTAATAATCCAGAAATTTCTAAGTTCTGGTGTTATTTCTTGCCAAATCCTGGTTTTATAAACCGAAAAACATAAAGAAACAGAGTCATATACTTTAGGAAAGTTTGTTTTTGTTGGAATGTGAAATTTATTAAAGAATAAGCTGGTTATTTACAAATACAAATGGAATATGAAGAAAAGCTTAAAAGTAAAACAGAGAGTCTGAGATAAGCTGAAAATCCACTAACAATCGGATCAAACCATGAAGGATGTTAGGGACGACCCCGAACTTTAAGAATGTTTCACAGAACAAGTAAACTACAAGACAATGCTGGATTTTCTCATTGAAACGAGTCATACACAGATCATAATGCCTAAATGCATTGATCAAATCTGAAACCCATTGATAAACATATAAACATTGAATTCTAGAAGACATCTGGAAAAAACTCACCAAACATGCGTAAATGCATAAAAGTTGGAGGGTTGAAACTCCCAGTTGCCACAAGCACTACATAAGTTTTGCCTCTGATTCAAACAAGCAATAAAGAGAATTAAAGCCCATAAATTGACAGCGAATCCGGTAAGAATCTCGTCACTTTAAGTACCGAAGCAGATTTACAAAAGTAAGGGCAGAAAAGATTAAAATCGCGAAAAAGATTTGAAATTTACTCAGGTTTTGATCCATTAAATAATTTCTCTACTGGTAAGGAGACATCCATTGGAATGATGATCTAATCTGAGTCTCTAACGCTCACTCCGGCGAATGATCAGTGAGAGAGAAAGATAAAGCGAACGGTATCGTATTAAGTGTTTATATCTTACGATGTCGTTTACAGATACATCATTTGTAGTTAACGAGGCCTTGGCTAAGATCAAAACGCACCGTTTGCAGTCAGCGAGTGTTTTTTTTTTCTTTTTTCTGAATTTTAAAACGTTATTCAATAATGGATCGGAAGCGAAAATGAAATCTTTCATCCCTAAAATTTTCAAATTCAAATCCGCGCTAAGAGTCTCTCGCTCAATCTCGAGAACAGGTCTTGGACGATGTTTTCCGGCAGGGGGAATCCGAGGGGGATGGAGAATGTGAATATAGAGAATCTATTCGCGCAGATCTTTGAGAGGAAGAAGCGGATCATCGAGCAGGTCAAGCAGCAAGTAGATCTGCATGACCAGCTTTTAGCCTCCAAGTGCCTACTTGCCGGAGTCTCTCCTCCGCCGTGGCTTTGGTCTCCGGCTTTACCTTCCCAAACTTCCGGTAAATTTTGAGTCAATACAGTACTCAATTTGTTGTTGATTGTCGAAGCATTGTCCGTAATGCTCAATCCTTTGTTTCCTTCCTTTTTTTTGTTTAAATCCTTGTCTCGTACTCGTAGTACTGATAAATATAGATTCTTTGCTAATTGAAGCAAATCAATAGCATATTCCTTTTTCGTCAACGCATTTAGTGGGATTGATTCTGCGAAGTTGTTTGATACTTAAAGGGAAACGAATTGAAACTTTATAAAGCATAATTTGCATATCTGATGTTGAATTACTGTGATAGAACGGATTGAGAGATTGTAAAGGGTTCATAAAATTTGATATTGAAGTTACCGGGATAGGTATTTGTTGGTCGTGCTGTTCCTATTAAGTAAGCATAGTTTCTGCTGAATTTTCATCAAAGTGTAGAGCTCTTTCATGTCCGAACCTCTTTGCAGAATATTTTCTGGTTTCTTACATGAAGATTAGGAATGGCGAGCTTGTCCTATCGACTTAAGCATTCCGTTTAGTATTAACTTAAATTGCTTGTATCTCTTTTCCAAGTACAATTGAAGAGAAGAGGTTCTATTCGTGATTCTTATTTTGATTTTTGTTTTTCTCAGAGTTGAATAAGGAGGAGATTATCTCTGGACTCCTGTTTCCTCAATCAAGACTTTCCATCAGTTGCCCTACCAGTCGTCCCTTTACATATCAACAACCTGTCAGTTTTCTAGCTGACAATGTAGTAAGACAAGAGCTGACGTCTGTGGTAAATAACCGCTTAGAAGAGCGGTTGCTTGAAGAAGAAGAAGAACGACAAGACCTCTCACACAACTTAGTCAGAAATGTTGCATCTCTCAGAGATGTCCATGAGGAAGAGGGACTGCCAGAAAATGTCTCAGTCGGTTGCAGAGAGAATCAAAGTTGTCTGTCTCCCGAATACTGCGAGAATCAGAAAATTGAAGTTCGTCTTGATGCTACATCTCCAGGATGTAGCCAACAGAAAATGGTACTCAAAAGTGTCTCAACTACTGGTTGTGAGCAGAAACCATCATCTCCCAGATATTGTCAAGATGAAACTGAACCACACTCTTGCCTTGACCCTGGATTATCACTTGCTAAGATTCAGAGATCGAAGTCACGTCAAAAATCTTTGGAGCTTCGTAGTAGTGCCAAAGCTTCAAAAAGTCGTTCAAACTGTAAAAATGAATTTGAATCTTCTCTCGGTGGAAATATAGGACTTGGGATTGCTTCTTTGAGGTCCGACAGTGTTAGTGAGATAAAATTATTTAAGCATAATGAGAATGATGAAGGGTGTCAAGATGAAGTAGAAAACATTTGTTTTCAAGGTAAAGGACGGGATCGATGTATTAAGTTTAATTCAACTACAGAGTCTTCTAACCCATACCATAATGTGGATTCGGTGCAAAAATCTTCCAGTGGGGATGCTTATGCTTCTAATGTACCAGAATCTCTACTCGAGCCTGGCCATGTGAATGAAATGGATATTTTACAGTCTCTTGAGACACTTGAGACAACTAATGAAATGTCTGCCAAAGTAGATGAGCAAGTGGATGATCCCCAAAGCCAAAGCTGCAACGAGACACCTCATCTCGATGGAGGCAAAGGACTTAAAAGCTCGAGCCAAGGTAGCTCCAAGAGGAAACATCCCCAAAGCAGAAGTTGCAATGAAACAGCTTATCCAGATGGTGCTACAAGATCTAAAAGCTCGAGTCAAGATAGGTCCTTTCCTGATGACTTACCACCAACAAATTCAAATCCCTCTCGCTGGGCAGATCATGAAGTAGAATCACCCCATGTAATACATTTGACTAATGAAGTTTCTATGGTAGCAACTGCTGGAACGAACATCTTTCAGTCTGAAACCATTAAAAGATCTAGAAGTAATACTCAAGGAAGTAGATCCAAGGCCGAGCATTCAGGCTCTGTTGAGTCCTCTTCTATTGACGTGGAGCCAATAGATTTTGTTTCATCACTTCAAGGTGGCCATGTAAAGAAGTCACTAAATCTCTCTACTGCTGATGTTGAAGGTGGCCATGTAGAGGAGTCACTGAATCCCTCTACCGTTGGTGTTGAAGGTGTAGTAGTTGAAAGTATTACCAGCAACTATCAATCAAAAGAAAAGGGTGAACGTGTTGACACTAACAGATGTTCAAGTGCTGGTAAGGTAAGCCAAACTGGTATCTCCGCAGATGAGATGGCATTTGCAGGCACAGTCCAAGACTCTATATCCAAGACCGATCTTTTGTGCATTGTTGAGTCTTCTGTTGAACTGCAGTCGAAACATTCAGTAATAAAATTAGACGATGGAAGTTTATTGTTGAAGCCCGTTACAGTTACTGGTAAAGCTTTATTAGTGGAGGAAGATAACAATGGTGGATCAATTGAAATTAGCAGTATTTCAGAATCTAGAAGTTTAAGCCAAACTGACATCACGGTAGTTGAGCCAGTACTGGTTGAATATACTCTTCAGAAAAGTGGTACTCTGGAAAACTTGATTGGCCATTCCAAAAGGTGTGATATTAGTTGTGGGTCCAACGAAGTGCAGCTACAAGGTTCATTGACCAAAGGGGGGAGTAACCAATGCCGTGAAAGAATAAGTTGGCCAAGAAGCTCATCAATAGAAGAGGAATCAGCAAATGAATGTAAGGCTGGCTCTGAAGATAAGTTGGCTGACCAACAGCTTGAAGTTAGAGCAGGAAATTCATCGTTGAGAACCCATGACCTCCCTGTTTTTGTGAAGCCTGGATCTCCCCATTTTGATGATAGTGAAAAACACAACTTCAATGAGATTCCTACGAAAAGTCGTGACAAATCTTCAACTGAGAAAGCCTCTAAACCAACATCCGCCGCAATGGTATTTGATATTGCATCTCTCACTGATTCTGAACTAAATTTCTCGACAGCGAATAAAATGAGTGACATTGAGGATCATAGTGGCTTAAAGATAGAAGCGGTGTCAGAAAGGAAATCGCATGCAAATCAAATTGGCTTAAAAGTGAGAGAGAATGAATTTCCAGAGTCAAATACATTCACTGGTCATATAGATGCATTGACAAAGAGACCTCAACATGAAACATCCTCTTTCAAAGGTGTTTCCCCAATTAGTAACAATATAGCATGTACAAAAATAGGTGAATCTGATGGTCCAGAGAGCTCTATCCGGGAGTTTTTTTGCTCTAGCTCCTCCATAGGCAGTTCCCACCTGCAGAGTAAGCGGAGAAGAACCCTGGACAAGCTAACTAGTAGAGTGCCTTCGTCAAGCCCAGGGGTGAATATTCTTTCCCTGTGTCTTGGGATAGCTGAATATATGAGAGTCTTGAACTGCTCTTTCCTTCCAAATATTACTAAATTCGTTTTGGATAATGCGCTTTTATTTCTGCAGGGAGACATTCTTGGTTCAGATTCTGTTAGGGAAACAGTACATCATAGGGAGGAAGCCGCATGTCAGAATCTCGATCACTATGACGATGAGTTACAGAAGATGGTTGGATCTGCTTCTTCAGATCACGATGCTATTGAGTTACAAAAGATGATGGGATCTGCATCTTCAGCTGAGTTACGATTTGAAGAGGTATGTCATGTGCTGTATTTCTCACTCTTCTTAAGTTTTATGTCTTCTAAGTAGTAATCTTTCTCTCTTGGAAGTAAGTTGAACCAGTCAATTTAAAGAAATCCCTTCATTAATTGTTCTCTTGGGAAATAGACAATTATACTTCAGGTGAAAACTGTACTATTGCGATTAATGAGAAAATCTCACGTAGACCTAAGTGCCGTAGTATCAAGAACTTTATAAGCTGCACATGTGTATATAAAACTATTGTGCATAATAATTATTGGCCAAAATGTTAAATCCTAATCGATATCTCATATTATCTGTGCTTGTCTTTGCTTATGTCTTTGCTATGTCGACTGATTGTCTGCCAGCACAGTTCAAGCTTGTAATTGCATAATATATTCTCTTGTTCTGTATGATGTGTATTAACCATAAAAAATGGATATTTACAGTGTTGCCTATTCAAAGAAGCTGGATTGGTGAGTCCTGCCTTGCTTTCCTTCAGACCAGAACAGCTAAGTGTACAGAGGAGTCAAATTGCTCCAGAAGTTGGATTGGAACATACAAACTTTTTGGCATGTGCTGGAGAAACCTCTCATCCATTAGCTAGTTGCATTGTTCCCAATTCAGATAGTTCTCCCGTTTTGGAAAGCTTTATAATCCAAACCGATGATGATAATCAAAGCGGTTCAAAAAACCAGATAAATCATGACAGCTACCAACTTCCAAGAATTACAGCAGAAAGTGCACCGATAATGGAGCAGTTGTGCAAGTCTGCTTGCATGATCACTCCGTCATTACATCTGGCTAAAACATTTAATTTCGCTGGAAAACTGGACTTGGATCAGTTCGTTTCAACTGAGCTGCTTGATGGCATGTATTTCAGTCAGAATCTAGAGAGTAGCTCTGTCTTTGATAACTTGGGGATTAACCATGATTATACTAGAAGATTATACACTGACTGTCTGCCGTTTTCTGGTGCTGGCTCATCTGCTGATGCTAGGAATCTTTGTGCGTCTCCAGCTGAGAAGTTGTGGAATATGCAAAAGTCTTCTAGTTCAGAGAAGCGAGTTAGTCAGACATCAGACCTACCTTGCATTAGCGAAGAAAATGAGAATGTAGATGAGGAGGATGAAGACTTATGGACCAACACTCCAAATTCTATGAGCTCAGAGAAGCGAGAAAGTTCAATTCCAGACCTTCCTTGCATAGCTGAAGAGAATGAAAACATAGATGAGATATCCGAAGCTCTCAATGAAGCATTTGATACTGAAAGTGAGAATGTCCCTGCTGAAAGAAACCCGCTTGGCAATGTTAATGAAGACCCTATGAAATTTCTTCCATCCGTCTCTGAAGACAAGATTCATGGTGATAGACAGAGTCTAGACTCTGTCAGTACTGCATTCAGCTTTTCAGCTAAGTGCAACAGTGTCAAAAGTAGAGTCAGAAAGCAGAATGGTGGTAAGCGAAAATTCAGTGGTAAAGGTAAAGAGAACCATGGTGTAGCAGGTCCTGGCAGAAATGTTAAACCGCCTAGTAGCAGAATCAGTAAGCCTAAATTGTCTTCCTACTCAAGTTTGACAACTGTAGGGCCACGATTACCAGAAAAAGAACCTAAGCACAACAACATTGTTTCCAACATCACTTCGTTCGTTCCGCTTGTGCAGCAGCAAAAACCAGCAGCTGCGCTAATTACAGGTAGTTGTTTTCTCTTTGCAGAGTATAAACCTTATAAAACTTGCAATTAATTGGAGGTTTGAGCTACTTAATTGGTTGATTTTTAACACTATCTATGTTTCTCTAGGGAAAAGGGATGTCAAAGTAAAGGCTCTAGAGGCTGCTGAGGCTTCAAAAAGGATTGCTGAACAGAAAGAGAATGATCGTAAGATGAAGAAGGAAGCTATGAAGCTTGAGCGGGCAAGGCAGGAACAAGAAAATCTGAGAAAGCAGGAGATGGAGAAGAAAAAGAAAGAAGACGATAGAAAGAAAAAGGAGGCAGAAATGGTTTGGAAGCAGGAGATGGAAAAGAAGAAGAAAGAAGAAGAGCGAAAGAGAAAGGAGTTTGAAATGGCGGATAGGAAGAGGCAGAGGGAAGAAGAAGACAAAAAGTTGAAGGAAGCTAAAAGACAACGCATGGCAGAAATTCAGAGACAACAAAGAGAGGCTGATCACAAACTACAAGCTGAAAAAGAGTTGAAAAGACAAGCTATGGTTAGAGCCCTCCTCTATTTTCTGTTCTTAGAAACGTTGGTTGACTATTATTGCGATGATGGAGATTTGCTCAGTAAAATAAAAATGACATTTCAGGATGCGAGGAGAAAAGCACATAAGGAACTTAAACAAGACCAAAGTAATGCTGAGAAGGACCCAGAACAGGCGAATGCTAGGATCCCTGAACGAAAGAGTAATTCTAGTGACGACACCAATGCTTCTAGAAACTCTAGAGATGATGATTTCAAGGTACAAGAACTCTCATCTTTTACAGACAGAGTTTTAGAGATGAGACTGATCGTAATACAATAACAATGTCTGTGCTTCTAGGTAATAAGCAATCAAGGGAAAATGTCTGAAGAGTCTTACGACATCTCTCCATACAAATGCTCAGACGACGAAGAAGAAGAGGAAGATGATGATGACAACATCTCAAACCAGAAATTCGTTCCTACTTGGGCCAGGTTTTGTTTCTAAATTGGTACCTCATTCTTTAATGTTCAACTCTCATTAGTCATTGCCAAAACTTTTATTTATACAGCAAGGGCAACATCCTTCTGGCTGTCATGTCCCAACAAAACCTTGATCCCGACATTACTTTCTCTGCGAAAAGCTTCTGCGATATAAGCAAAAGTAAGATCTCTCGATTACACATTTTTGTGAAAAAAGTTTCGTAGTTTCCGCCATACTTATGGATAAATTTTGTTTTAAATCTCTCAGTTCTCTTGCCTCGAAAATTCCAATCGAGATAGCTTAAGCTAGGAAGAGCCAAACTCAGATATCTCAGAAACCACAAACGAAGTAAGTATCTTTGTTTTTCAGGTGCCTTAGTAGCCTGAGCGTTAAATCATGTAGAAGTTTGTGAAATCCACTCTCTCTTTGTTCATTTACCTATTGTAGCAAATTATTATCCTATTATCATAAGTCCTTGATGTTCACGTTCATACATAACGGCTAGTTTGATTTTATATAGTATATGCTTAGGTTTTGTGGATTATATTATCCTAGTGGAAAGAGCCAGATGCTGAAGGCAAGAGTATATGTCTACTTTTATAATAGTATATGTCTACTTTTATAATAGTATATGTCTACTTTTATAATAGTAATGCCTACTTTTATAATGTCTTCGATAGGATTACTTTTTGGATCACGATCGCCTAATTTATTCTCGAATTTTGAACTTTGATAAATATTCCTTTGCGCAATTCATAAATTACTCAATGTATTATTCAAATTACATACTCAATAATACTGGATTTTAGTGACATTTACGAATCAATTATTGATTGAATAACATTGGATTTAATAAAATGTTTTTTTTAAAATTCATGATTGAATAATAGGATATTTGTTACTTTACTATAAACCATCCCAAATGTTTAGTTATCACCCCTACGTATCGTTAAAAATTATTAGTTTTTTCCGTTAATTATAATTATATATATATATATATATATTCGATAAAAAAACAAAAAAAAACGATAGAAAAACTACCCACAACATATTCAAAATTTTATTCTCGATTCTCGGTTGCCAATACCAATATTATTCAAAAGGGGAAACCTACATAGAGGTTTAAAAATCACAAAACCATAGACAAACATGCTGTTTAAAAAGTTAAACAATTGTTATCAAAGTAATTGGAAAAAGTATATATAAAATTGTAGAAATATTTTCATCACATTCTTTCTATAACGTGATGGCGCCTTATAGACCCCCATTAAAAACGGTTAGTTTTGATTTTTGCGTCCCCTTATCAGGCCCCACCCGAGCCGCTCCTGACATCGTATCTAACCACACCCTAAGCCCTAATTACCGTTGCTACACCATATTCAATTCACAATTACAAATATACCCTTTCCTTATTCCTATCAATGCGAACCCATTTTCCCACCTTTACAGTACCTAACTCTCTCTCTCTCTCTCTCTCATGTCTCCTTCAAGAAAGCTTCTTGTTTTTCTCTTCACATGGACAGTTATTGCCATGGAGAAACCAATCTTTGTATCTTCCTCTAATGTGAATTTCACCTTCAAATCCTTCACGATTCGAAACCTCACGTTTCTCGGCGATTCTCATCTCCGAAACGGCGTCGTTGGACTCACTCGGGAGCTGGGGGTTCCAGATACTAGCTCCGGCACCGTTATCTACAACACTCCTATCCGTTTCTACGATCCAGATTCGAACACCACGGCGTCTTTCTCCACTCATTTCTCTTTCTCCGTCCAAAACCTTAACCCTGATTCTTCCGGCGATGGATTCTCTTTTTTCCTCTCTCACGACAACGATACCTTAGGAAGTCCCGGAGGTTACTTGGGTCTTGTCAATTCCTCTCAGCCGATGAAAAATCGATTTGTAGCTATCGAATTCGATACCAAATTGGATCCTTATTTCAACGATCCGAGCGCTAATCATGTCGGGTTAGATGTCGATAGTTTAAACTCCATCGCAACTTCGGATCCATTATTAGAGACTAAAATTGATCTTAAATCTGGGAAATCGATTACTGCTTGGATCGATTACAAGAACGATTTGCATTTATTGAACGTGTTCTTGAGTTATTCAGATGCTCCAATAGCCACCACCACGAAGAAGCCAGAGAAGCCTCTGTTATCCGTGAACATCGATCTTTCGCCTTTCTTAAACGGTGAGATGTATGTAGGATTCTCTGGTTCAACAGAAGGAAGTACAGAGATTCACTTGATCGAGAATTGGAGTTTCAAGACATCTGGGTTTCTTCCGGTGAGATCAAAATCTAATCATCCTCACAAAGTTTCAGATAGTTCCATTGATCCTGTGTCTATACCTCGTTCCACGACTAAGAAGCTTCACAGACAAAGTCTCGCTATTGCACTTGGTATTTCTTGTCCGATCTTCTTCTGCTTAGTTTTCTTGTTGTTTGGCTGCTTAACTTTGAAGAAATGGAGAAGTGTGAAAGTAGAGAAGGGGCTTAGGACAGAGCTAATCACAGGTCTAAGAGAGTTTAGCTACAGAGATCTTTACGCAGCTACAAAAGGGTTTCACTCGAGTAGAGTCATTGGAAGAGGAGCGTTTGGGAATGTTTACAGAGCCATGTTTGTCTCATCTGGAACAATCTCTGCTGTGAAAAGATCGAGACACAACTCAAACGAAGGCAAATCCGAGTTTTTGGCAGAGTTATCGATCATAGCTTGCTTGCGACACAAGAATCTTGTTCAGTTGGAGGGTTGGTGTAACGAGAAAGGAGAATTGCTTCTCGTTTATGAGTTCATGCCTAATGGAAGTCTTGACAAGATTCTGTATCAAGAATCAGAAACAGGAGCTGTGTGTCTCGACTGGTCACATAGGTTGAATATAGCGATTGGTTTAGCTTCAGCTTTATCGTATCTTCACCATGAATGTGAGCAACAAGTGGTTCACAGAGACATAAAGACAAGTAACATAATGCTTGACATCAACTTAAACGCAAGGCTTGGAGATTTTGGTCTCGCCAGACTTACGGAGCACGATAAGAGCCCTGTCTCAACCTTAACCGCTGGTACAATGGGTTATCTAGCACCAGAGTATCTCCAATACGGCACTGCGACAGAGAAAACAGATACTTTTAGCTATGGAGTGGTGATTCTAGAGGTTGCTTGTGGGAGAAGGCCAATAGATAAAGAACCAGCTAGTCAAAAGACTGTGAATCTAGTGGATTTGGTTTGGAGATTGCACAGTGAAGGAAGAATTCTTGAGGCTGTGGATGAGAGATTAAAAGGTGATTTTGATGAAGAAATGATAAAGAAACTGTTGCTTGTTGGGCTTAAATGTGCTCATCCAGATAGTAATGAGAGACCATCCATGAGACGTGTTCTTCAGATACTTAACAATGAGATTGAGCCTACTCCGGTTCCTAAGATGAAACCTACATTGTCTTTCTCTTGTGGGTTAAGTCTTGATGACATTGTTTCAGAAGATGAAGAAGAAGATAGCATCGTATCCGTTGTATCTTAGCATTTCTTTTTCAATTCTTTCGTTTGATAATTTTTTTCATTTGATTTGTATAACAATAAGTGTGACCTTTGGTTCAATGAGTTTGTATTGAACGATGAGGTTTCAGATTTCATATATACCCATCTCAGAATCCAGAAAAAAAAGCTCATCATCATCTTCTTCTTCTTCTTTTCCAGGGATTTTATTTACAGAGCAAACACCAGTTTCAAAATCATTAAAGATTGATCAAGAATTGGAACACAGAAACTGTTAGTTAATGAAGATATACCCAAGTTACGTACCTTTTCTTGATAGATATTGAAGAAACCTTGTTGAAGCAATCAGAGTATCTATATGGTGTGTTTACATACATATCATACGCTTACATCACACCATCACACACATGCGCATGCGGCGATGATATGGTGGCAGAAGTAAAGAGAGCACACTCCCGACAAGAACAAAACTGTCTTTTTGCTAATCCCGGGTTGTGCTCTCTTTCTTCTGTCAACATTTTTCATCTTCTTCTCCGAGAAGAAGAAGAAGAAGAAGAAGAGTGTGACGTGCGGCGTAAGTAAGCAGTTACGGTAGCTCTGCGACTGTCATTTATAGCGGAAGAAGGAGTTCACTTGCTATAGCCGGTGATAAGAAGTAGCGACTTGCTTAGCCGGTGAAAAGAAAAGGTAGCTGAAAATGGTCATGAGATTACTTACAGCCACGAAACTGGAGGTTTCTACAAAATTAGAGATTCTCTTACCTTTTCGCTTTCCCATTAATTTCTTTGTTCATTTTTATTAAGATACAATGATTTCTTCAATTTTTAATCTGTTTTCTCTTAACTCTTAAGTGAATAAGAGACTAATGAAGTTGAAGACAAAAAATTTAAAATTATTTTGAGTTATGGTAAAATGCAATTTCATTTTAAACTTTCCTAAAATGGTTGGAGATAAAAAGAAACTAGAGTGAAGATGATGATGATAAATAAAGTGCATAATTTAATGTGTTATTTAATGAATGATTCACCATTAAAATGGATAAACTCACCCACGCATGCGTGAGGAGAGAGTTGGAAGTTGCTTTCACCTAAATGAACAAGGCGACATCGACATCTCACACCTACCCTACGCTCCTTCCTGATAAATCTCAGCCGTCCGTTACCATACGATCAATCGCTTAACTTGTGGGACCTACTCTCATTACTCAACGAGTATGGACTTACATGAAGATATCCATTTAATATGAAAACGGGCCTTTCTAAGTTTTGGCCCAACAACTTTTTCAGTTTTCTTGTTTTTTTTTTTTGCGCCGGTAGCATAGAGCGAAGAAGGAAAAGCAGCCATGCCTGGAGAATGTATGCTTATTTTCATACAGAGAATGTAGCGATCTCTCTGTTTCGCCTCAGTTTTTCGAAACGAGATGATAACGCTTCTCACAAAGCATTTGGTGTCCCTGGTGAGTTTGTTTATTATAAGACATGTTTCTTTCAAACTCGTTAAACTGGAAGAAAGTAACACTCTTTGTGAAATGAAATGATGCTGAGATTTTGTTCTTTTTTCTCACGATGATACTATAATGTTTTCTATGTTATATTGTAGCTTCACAATCTTATTGCGTTTCCACTTTCCACAAGGTTATTTTAAATCAATATAAGCTGTACATATATATGGTGCTCCAGGTTTCTGATTAGAGGTTTAAGAATTCGATTTTCTAGAACATAGGAGTGCAATATTGGTGGGTTTTACTGAATTTTGAATCCTACAATGTTTTCTCCTGTACAATCTGGTTGGATTTTGCTAAAGATTTAATCTTCTCGGGGTTTATGGAAACATGACTCGATATGAAGAAGAGCATATATAATATTACAGTTAACCGGTGGTGATCTCTAAATCATATGGATGGAAAGCTGGCTTTGAAATTTCCTTAAGCAGCCCGGTGTGGAGCCTGCCCACCACCTTCAGTTGTTCTGTATTACTACACATATACTTGTTAGAGGTAGAATGTATGACCCCTCAAGGCACATCTTAACGAAGTTATCTTCGATAGGTGAACCAAGCTTTGCTTTTGGTGCTTTGATGACCATTCACCGCCTTTGCAATTTAAACCCTTCTGTTCTTGACATCCTGCAAGAGTATATATGAGAGAAGGAATGACTCAAAATGTTCTGGAAACATTTTCTTAAGATGACACCAGTATAAAGCTTTCAGCATAATCATAAGATCAACTTCCCTATGCAAATTAATGTTAAGGCGTATCTCAAGCATCTCCTTCTCTGTAGCATGGTTTATTCCGAACCCTTATGTTTGTTACTCTTTCAGAAATCTTTAAATGCTGTTCTTTCTATTGTGTTTTCTGCTTTTCAGATGATATTGCAGTTTTTTGCTGTGAGCTGCGTGTGCAGAGTAATGTTGTCTAGAGAAACCAACTAAAGCTACTTGATCTTTGATTCACAGACTGCATTCTTCTCTTTTCTGATTGGAAATTAATTATGCATAATACTCAGTATTTTGTTTTGCGCTTGTTTTAGACGTGCCAGGGAGTTCCAGAAGCTTAAGCATTTAAGCTTGTGCTGTCATGCAGAAAAGACAAGCCAGACAGTGAAGCTGCACGTTTACTGGTGTCTTTTCTCTGACAAGTACAACTCAAAACTACACCAAAAAATGTTCTTTGATTGAATCTCTCAGTTTCCAGGTGGGTTTATAAACGCTGTCTTTACACCAGTTGCATTAAAGGACGTTGTTTCTTTAAAGTTTTTCTTTTTCTTGCAAAGACAAAGCAGAAGGAGGAACAAACTCTTAATAGCTGGAAGCTGTGTTGTCATCTCATGTGCTGACTTCACCTTTAATCAATCTGAAATCATCGAAACCAGTCCAGATAATGATACAGAGAAAATGGGCAATGAAATGCAGAGCCATGGAAGAAATAAAAAAGAGTCTTTTTCTGTGCTTTTGATTTAACTTTTGATGAATATGTCGGAATGGAGACAACGAGAAGCTGGTTCTTGTGTTGGGATGATGTCCAATGGATCGTGACGCAGACAGAATCTAACAGTTCGACAGATTACATCACTGGTTTGTTGCATTTTGCAGTACCACTCGTGAGCCTCCTGTAACACTAATATTATTTTTATATGTTTAAATTTTGTTGATTGTCTGTTAGTCGGCTAACAATTTTATTTAGACCAAATGTTCATTTACTTTTACATTATTATTATTATTCAAATTTTGGTTACAACAATTGTGAATAAACTAAACAATAAGATTACTTATTAAAAAAAATGATCGCAGCTGCTATTCAGCAAAATAATTATTGAAAGTACCAAATCTGTATTGTTTAATGTTATAACGTATAGCTAAAGATATAGAAAAATCAAAACATTAATACAGCAAGTTGGTTAAGATATATTTTGTAAAGTTTGTTGATGAGTGCTGACGGATGACTTTCTAATAATTTTGTCAAATACAATTTAAAAGAAAACTAATACGTTTCTAATTAATTGATTTTCTAGAATTTTCTCATAAATTAAAAAATTAATTAATATTCAGTAATAAATATATATAATTTGTGTTATTTTAAAAATTATGACGTTAATGTTTTAGATTTAAAACAAAAATTTAGAAAAATGATATTTTAGAATATTATTCTATATTTCTATTTTTCATAAACTAATAATAAACTCAATTTTTAAATATTCTTAACTGACATTTAAAAAAGTATCATTAGTTAATATTAGTTATTATAGATTATATAATAAACTCAAAACTCTAGTTTGATAAACAATGAAAATAATTTATAATTATAACCTATAAAATAAAATTAAAAAAATTTAACCAGCTGAAAATAGTGCTAGAAGACAAAACAGTGCCAGTAAGTCTAGGAACAGCCGTTTGCCAGCTCATCTTTCCGTTACCTAAACCAAGGACGTCACGTCACTTAGTCTAACTCCGTTTATATAAACCGTTACAGACACCGCACCAAGATTAAGAGAAAGACAGAAGCCAAAAGGAATTTTTAGAAAGAAAAAGAAAAACAAAAAGAGAGAGAAAAAGAAAAAGAAAAGTCTCTCTTTTTTTCTTCTCCCAGATTCTCTCTCGTCTGCGATCAATTTTTTCTCTTGGTTTTCTCGGCGGCTTCTTCTCCTTTATTCCGGCTCGCTTTCCCATTTTGCTTGGGAAAAATCTTCATCCTTCCTGTAGCTGCCATGTCGGTACGTTGAATCGTCTATCCTGATTTTTTTCTTCAGATTTTTCATTTTTCTGTTTCGATAAATGCTTGAGAACACTTTCGAATTTCGAGGAATCTTAGTTTCATCTGGTAGGGGTTAGATGATATGTTACAATTTAATTAAATGGTTTTGGTTTTTTTAATTTTCATTTTCGCCGAACAATTTTGTCGCAATCTTATATATTCGGTATGAGGTTAAAGAAAATCACATGTTGTATTGTTATTGTGATCTATGTTGCTGATAAATAATCTTCTTTTCTTCTGGATCTCGGGTTTTATTTTATTTCTTACTGTTTCAATCTCGATCTTCCTTTTATTGAATAAGCTATTTCTTTTAGCTTAGATTTTGATTCAAGGTTTTGCTTTTGGATTTGAGGTGAAATAGGTTTGATACAGAGAAGTTATCTCCTGTTAGCTTATCTTTTTTTTCCCCAGATTGTTCCTCTATTCATTGATAGTGAAGAGACATGAACATTGTGTCGTTATTTAGGGACAGGCAAAAGATCCTTTTTTGCCCTTGTGGATTGTTTGCTTATTTAGAGACAAACTTAAAATCACTAGTTTATAATTTTGTTTTTTTTTTTCTCACCTAATAACAAAGTAGATAGGAATTTTGCATTTCTCATTATGGTTGGTTTTGGTAAACTTTTAAAGGATAACGTTTTCATCAGTTATGTCCTGAGTTCATAGTTGCTCGATGATGCTTCTTCGGTTTGTCTTTGTTCTCACCTAAAACTTGCTTACATTGAAGAAAGGCTACAGCGTTTAATCATTCCATTGTCGATGTCGTTTGGAGTGTAGACTCATTTTAGAAAAATCAACATGTGTATAGGCTAAGTTTGACTCAAAAGTTAAACGTTGTTTTGGAGATTGAACTTGTTTAAAATTTGGACAGGACAAAGGTCCACCCTTGCCAAAATTTGGTGAATGGGATGTGAATGATCCAGCATCAGCAGAAGGTTTCACAGTGATATTCAACAAAGCTAGGGATGAGAAAAAGACTGGTGGCAAACCTGGATCACCGGGTAAATCCACTGAAGGTCATGTTAAGTCTGGAGGAGATCCTAGTAAACCTCAGCCTGTAAATTTCTTCTTCTTCTTCTTCTTCCTCATCTTTATCTGCTCTTCAGTTTGTATCTTTAATCACATAACGTATGCTCTTTTTTGGTCAGAAAAAATGGCTCTGCTGCATGCAATCTCCGGCTGTGGATACTTGACAAACACAATGATGGATTTGCTTGGTGCCAGAAGAAAGAGTCACATTGCGTACACATCTAAAGCAATGTTTTTGTTATGTTTTATTGTCTTTCTTGCATTAATTACCCACAGAAAAAAATGTTCCTAAGATGATTTGGAGCCCCCTTTTGAATCACGATTATGATTCCTTCGTCTTTGAAGTTGTTTGTTCTTTTGAAATGCTGTAAAATCGTGTTGCCATTTTATTGGAAAACCAGAAAGGAAAAAAAAAAGAGAGAGAGAGAAAACAGTTACTGTGTCTATGTATAATGTTTTCTTTTATTATTGTGTCTTATTTATTTCAAAATATATTAATGTCGTCGATCATTTGTTTGCCCTTCTTTAACATCAAACTAAAAGACACACTGATTTTCATGGAAGCTTTCTGCTATATAATAAGGAATCAAATAATGAAAGGCAAAGCCTAAAGATAATTCCTTTTTCTAGTATAACATAGTTATGCACTAAATTAAGATAAAGGCAAAACCTAAAATTAAGATAATGAAAGGCAAAACCTAAACTAGATAATGAAAGGCAAAACAATAAAATAAATAAGAGTAATATCATAAAATAGCAATTTTTAAAAGTTTTTTTTTTAAATCTAGCATTTTAAAATTAAATTTTCAAAAATAGTATGTAAAAATATTTATTTACTCTAAATAAATTATAAAAAAAACTTAAAGTATTATATTTGGATTCATTTTTTCCAATAAGGTTTATTTTTTTCTATTAAAATATAGTTTTAATGAATTTTAATCTTATACTATTATTGGAAATTTAAACTAATAATGCTATTTTTGAAATAAAAACTTAAAAATGTGTTATTTTACACAATTGCCCAAACAATTATGCACTATAAATAAATAATAATTCAAGTATTCACAATTAATATGTTTAAAAACCTTTAATTAACTAACATTAAATTATTAAAATGTCGATAGAAAAATTTAAAAATTTGAGCAACAAAAATATCTAAATCTCTATATAGTAACAACAAAGATGGTAATATTTAGACTTCACTTACCTTTTTCCATTTACTCTTCAGAATTATAAGTATGATAAGTTGTTACATAAATTGTGATAATGAATTGATAGAGCACATGATATCCTTAACTATATCATCATGTATTGATTAAGTCACGAAAAAAATATAAGACTGGAGAGAGGGTAATGTTCGTTTAAATGGAAAACAGTAACAATGTAGTGAGAGAGAGTGAGAGTGAGATTATAGATGTAGAAAAGAGAGAGATTATTTATTTTCGCAATAAATGTGGTATATATATACACAAAGTACAGTTACAAATCATTGTAAATGTGAGCAGTTGAGCATCCTTTGGAGGCTCTTGGGTCCATGTTGTGCAAATCCTATGTGTATATAATTAGGTCACTCTTTAGTCTTACATGTCGTCTATTTCACGTGCTAATATTTTGTAGACCAAACACTTGCATGCTTTTGTAAAATGCTTCTAGCCTGCTTTAGCCAAAGCATCTGAGTATGAGTTATGTGCCTGCTTCATATTCATAAATGTAAACATACAATTCTTCATTATATATGCAAGGTAGGTCACAAATAGTAAATTTTTATGGGGTAGCTTTGATTCTTATCATACGAAATTTTCTGCTCCAGATATACATATGTAGATCTCAATTCATAAATTTGCAGCAAAATTACTTTCTTTTTTCCTATTGTATATATCTATTTATTAATTAAAAAGGGCACAATTGAAGAAAGATAATAAACAACTAGATTTATATCTACGCTATGCGTAGGAAAAAATATTCACAAATTATAATTTATTAGTAAATATAAATTAAATATTTAATTTTTATTTAAAATTACTTTTAACATTAATTTTTGTATATATAAATTAAGAAAAGAAAAATAATTATTTTTTACAAATTTAATAGTATTTTTTGTTAGTTTAATAAAATATATTAATTTTCTAACCAAATTAATAACAATGATATAATTATAATTATTCTAATAAGTTAAGTTCATTTATATATTTATTTGAAATTTACTGTAATGATAACACGTCAGCATGATATTTCTGTTAATAACACATCAGAATAAGGTTATTTTCTTAAAATATTTTTCAAATAATATATTAGTGATTACGGTAGTAACTTAAATTTATTTATATTTATTTGAAATTATTTATAAATTAACGTATAAAAAATTTAAAGAAATAAAAATTCTTGTTTTTGCAAATGTAATAGTAATTTTGTTTAGTTGAAAAAATTATATTTATTTTCTAACTAATTTAACATCAATGACATATATTGTAATTATTTTAATAATTTAAACCCTTTTATATATTTAAGATGAAATTCGTTGTAGTGTTGAAACGTCAGTATGATATTTTTGTTATTAACATGTTATGGTAAAATTATTTTGCTAAAAAAAATTTCGAATAATATATATTAGGGATTAGAATAAAATATTCGAATACGCTAATTTTATTTGGATGTCTCGGTGTTGTAACAAAAACCACATTATTGCATTTATCTCCAAATACACATTTAGTTGCCGTCAAAATAAATAAATTAACACTAGGTTTCGGTGACCAACCAAAATCTTCCATTTGTCAAGCAAATACTCTTCCTCTTCTTCACTTCTCTCCTGCTCCTCGCCACTGTCTTTGCTCTGATTACAGAAGTTTTTCAAACTTCATCTCTCTCTCAAAGCTCAATTTTCCATTCTTCATCATATTCATCGGCGTCTAGACCGAGATATCTTGTTCTGATTAACGTGTTTATCTTTCTTTCCCGATCGATTTTTCTCTCTCCCACATTGAAAAAATCGATCTTTTAGATTCTTTCCTTGATTCCCTGTCGCGGCTTCGATTTCCCGTTTCGGGGATTCACCTTCGGGATCCAGAAAACAAAATTTTTCAGACCGTTACGTCGAAGATCGATTCCGAATCAATATTTGGACATCACTGGTTTTGAGAGAAGGTGGCTCTTTTCTCTATTTGATTATTTGATTGCTAGGATCTGTGCCGATTCTTGATCAGGGTTTAGGTTTGAGCAGATGAATAAAAAGTAATATCTTTGATCTTCGATTTCTTAACATTGCAGGTAGTAATCTGTTCTTTAGGGTTTTGATTTATTACGTATTTATACTATAGATATTGCTTAGTTTGCTTAATCTCCTATCAATGGAAACCCAAATGATTTTCGAACTGAATCAAAAGAGAACTGTGTCTCTGTATGGTAGGTGAATCTTGATTTTTAGTCTTTTGGGTGTATAAAGAAAGAAAATGCTAAATGGTTGCTAAGAAGGGACGTCGAGATTCTTCAGAGCCTTCTACGGTTGGAGAGATAGACACAAGTGCTCCTTTTCAATCAGTTAAAGATGCGGTTAACCTTTTTGGTGAAGCTACCTTTTCATCTGAAAAACCGCTCATTCGAAAGCCTAATAATCCTCAATCCGCTGAGGTAACTTCTTCAATTTGATTTGATTCTCACACAATTTGAGTTGAAGTTTTATATCTGAATTGTGTTGTTGTTGCAGAAGGTTTTGGCGAAGCAAACAGAGCTTCACTTGGCGCAGAAAGAGCTGAACAAGTTAAAGGAACAGCTTAAGAATGCTGAAGCAGTCAAAGACCAAGCCCTGAGTGAGCTCGAATGGGCGAAAAGAACCGTTTATGAGCTAACTCGTAAGCTTGAAGTTGTAAATGAATCGAGAGATTCTGCAATTAAAGTGACTGAAGCTGCTAAGAGTCTAATCAAAGAAGCGAAACCAGGAAATGTTTCTGGGTCTAGTTGTGATGCTCAGACTCGGGAAATAGAACAGTATGGGATGGTATGTAAGGAACTTGATACCGCAAAGCAAGAGCTGAGAAAAATTCGTCAGGTTGCGAATGAGATTTCAGAGATAAAGACAGTTGCTCTAACCAAAGTAAAGGAAGCTAAGGAAGTGACTAAAGTTAATTCTGAGAAAATTGAGTTGCTTAGAAAGGAAATCTCAGCTGATAATGAATCAGTTGAACAGTTGAAGCTTGCATGTTCTCAAGCCCGAAAAGAACAATCCGAGATATTTGCAGAGAAGGAGATTCAGCAGAAATTGTATAAAGCTAGCATGGAAGAAACTGCAAAGAAATTGATTGCTATGAAGAATGAGTTTGACCCGGAATTTGTGAAAAAGCTTGAAGTGCAGTTGACTGAGACATATAACGAGATCGATGAATTGCAGAAGCAAATGGAGACTGCGAAAGCATCAGATGTGGATTCCGTTAATGGTGTGAGTTTGGAGCTGAATGAAGCAAAGGTTTTACTCAAAAAATTTGTGGAAGAGGAGGAGTATTTGCAAGAGTTAGTGGAATCTCTTAGAGCAGAATTGAAGAATGTTAAGACGGAGCACGAAGAAGTGAAGGAGGCTGAAATTGAATCTGTGGCTGGAGATCTTCATCTGAAGCTTCACAGAAGTAAGAGTGAGCTAGAAGAATGTGTTGCACAGGAAGCTAAAGCAAAGGCCGCTTTGGAAGATATGATGTTAACCATCAATCAGATATCTTCTGAGACAGAAACTGCTCGACTAGAAGCTGAGGAAATGAGAAACAAAGCTAAGGAGTTAATGAAAGAATCGGAAACTGCGCATCTGGCTCTTGAAGACGCAGAGCTAAGTCTTAGGGTTGCTTTAGATGAAGTAGAAGAAGCAAAAGCTGCTGAGAAAAAGGCACTTGAACAGATAAAATCAATATCTGAAAAAACCAATGCTGCGCGGAATTCGACATCACCTGAGTCTAGATCTCAGATCATCACACTGTCTCAGGACGAGTTTAAATCGCTGAGCAAGAGAGCTGAGGTGTTCGATAAGCTAATGGAAATGAAAGTGTCAGCTGCGTTGGCTCAGGTGGAAGCAGTAAGAGCTAGTGAAAACGAGACACTGAAGAAATTAGAGACTACAGAAGAGGAGATTGAGAAGTTAAAGAATGCAACGCAAGAGGCACTGAAGAAAGCAGCTATGGCCGATGCTGCTAAGAAGGCGATTGAAGGAGAACTCAGGAGATGGCGGGAAAGAGAACAGAAGAAAGCAGAGGAAGTGGCATCGAGGATTCTTGCAGAAGCTGAGATGAAGATGTCCACTGAATCATCACCGCAACATCATTACAAAGCTCCAAAACAGAAACCTGTCCATAACAAACTGGAGAAGACGAAAACTACATTGCCATCAAAGAAAGTGCTTTTGCCGAATCTAAGTGGAATCTTTAATAGAAAGAAGAATCAAGTGGAATGGGGTTCTCCTTCTTATCTCCCTGGAGAGAAACCCCTTTGATGATCTCTATCTTCAAGATTTGAACTTTTCTTGTAAACAATCAGAAAGTCGTGTTCTTTTTTTGCTAATGAAGGTTGTGGTTAATTTGAGATCGATCAAAAGCTGTTACAGCCTCTAGTCTAATGTTTAGTTCGGTCTGTTCAAAATTTGGTTTGATTAGGTTTGGTTGATTGAATGTGGGTTTTAGATAGATGAGATAAATGAGTTTTTTGATAGACGACATGGAAGGCTAAAAAGTAGAGCCAAGGATGATCATATTGACAATGATTTTCGTTTTATAGGCGATGATACGATGCTTTGTTGGAAACAAAACCATTTAGAGTTGAATAATAGAATCGGTTCAGTTCTCTCTCTCTATCTTTAGTGAAGTGATGATGATGCTGATGCAACAAATTGCTCGCGGAGCAAAAACATTTCTTCGGTTCACAAAAAGCAGCTTGTGATCTCAGGTCAACAAGATTATACAATGTGCCTAAGTCCAATATCACATTTCAGAATTCTTACATGTTTTAAGAATGATTACAAATCTCATAACTTTTTTGAAGACGTGAAGAAGATTATATAAAAAAGAACAAAAAACTAAACAGAATTTGCAGAGAAACAACATGAGAATCATCAGCTGCGTCTTCAGAAGAAATCAAACTCAAGATAATTGCTCTGATCAGATCTCACATTCGTAGATGCAGCAGCCGGTACAGTAGGAATAGGATTCACCGGTTCAAGATCAACCGGTTTAGGAATCTCTGGTGGACTCGCACACCGAACCAGAGCCCAATTCACTCCTTCGAAGAAAGGATGTTGCTTTATCTCTGTTGCTCCACGCTTATAAGCTAACCTATGTTGTGGCTCCTTCACAAGCAAACTCCTTATCAAATCCCTAGCTGCAAAGCTAACAACCGGAGATTCCGGGAACCTCAGAGGCTGTCCAACGACATTGAAGAGTGTTGCTCGATTCCCCGACCCTTTAAACGGTGTTTTACCAAACAGTAGCTCGTAAAGAAAGATCCCAAAAGTCCACCAATCAACTGCGCTCCCATGTCCTTCACCTTTGATGATCTCTGGAGCTAAGTACTCGTGTGTGCCAACAAATGACATTGAACGGGCGCTTGTGGGCTCTGCAACCAGCTCTGGTAACGGCGTTACTTGGTGGTTCCCATTATCGCTTTTCAATTTCTTGTCTTTCTTGGATTTAGATGAGAAAAACCGAGGACCAAAGCAAGATGTTGGAGCCATTGAGATGCAGGATGGTTGCTGGATGCAAGCTGGCTGTTGGGAGCAAGAAACCGAATTCTTTGACAACGCTTCGGATCCAAGATTGGTTGATCTCACTATTGAGAGACTAACAGTGCATCTCAGGGAGAGATCAAAATCCGAAAGCATCACGTGTCCATCATCTCTCACAAGAACATTCTCGGGTTTCAGATCACGGTAAATGATCCCAAGCATGTGTAGATATTCCATTGCAAGAAGCACTTCTGCTACATAAAACCTGCACAACAGTAAATCAAATCAGTTATATAAAGGAGTAAAACCAGTTTCTTAGATAGAGAAGTTCTAACTTTTTCATACTTTGCTGCTTGCTCGGTGAAGCGTTTCCCTGGTTGTCTCTGTCTCAGTGTATGCAAGTCACCTCCAGGACAAAACTCCATAACCAAACAAGAGAACTTCTCGGTTTCGAAATGACTATACAATGTCGGGAGAAAAGGGTGATCAAGACATTGCAATATCTCTCTTTCGGTTTGAGCCCGAAGAAGCTTTTTCCGGCTAGCTAATGCAGTTTTGTCCATTACCTTCATCGCAAAATAACATCTTGTTCCGTTCAACTCAGCGAGATGAACAGTTCCAATATCCCCACATCCTAACCTCTTCAAGAGCCTAAAATGGTTCAAACCCAAACCACCATGTTTTGTTCTAACAGCTTGAATCGCTTCCCATCTCACATCGTTTGCTTTGTGTGGTTTGTTGATGCTGCTACTAAAGCTGCTACAAGTGCTCTCATCACTTATATCACTGCTTGTGCTCGGTCTGCACGTGCTACTCTTTCCGCTCTCACCTTGCTCGTTGATCTTATTATTGCCGGTTTTGCTGTCACTACTTGGATCTGCGAAAGACAAACTCGAAGATACTTGATCTGCTAAAGAGTTGATTGACACACTTTGACTGGAATTGGCAAGTGATCCTTCTGAAGTATTTGAGGCCATGGAGACAAACTGTAAACAGAAGGACCTTGATTTGTGATTCTAGAAACCTGCTCTTTCTTCCCTGAGATTTCTCTTGACTATACAGTTTTCATCAAAGAGTGACCTCATCTAGTCATCAAACAACATAAAAGCATCAGTTCAAGCAAGCTTGTGACTCAAAATCATAAGAATATCGAAAAACAAGAGATCAATAACCACGAATCTTTATGCAAGCTGAGAGATGCACAAATAAGCTTTAGAAACTATATTTGTGTAGAGAACGAAATTGAACTGTTATGGATCTTAAATTCAAAGCTACGTGAAAATCAATTGAATCGTCGTTAGCATAAAACCTCTTCGAGCACTATTGGTTTAGTTCAACTAACCAAAATCAGCATGAACCTAATCGAAACATTTTCATGCAAAAAGAAGGTCTACACAGATCTCGTTAAAGTAAGAACATCCATGTAAAACCCAGTCGGATCTAGCAAGAATCAGAGAATAAAAGAGAAGGAAAAAGAACAGAGGTTAAGAGAGAGAGAGAGACGAAAAAACCCATTAAATCGTTACCTGAAAGTTGAGATTTTTGAGCAATAACGATCACGAGAAGGAAGGAGAGAGAACAGTCAGTGTTCATGTCGTCGAACGCTGTAAAGAGAGATATGAAGACATTTCCTTCCTTCCATGGAAATGGGGATAGAGAAGAGAGAGGAGAGGGCAGAGAGTGCTCAGGGAAAGAGAAAGAGTTGGGTCTACCATGAAAAGAGGGAAGAGAGAGATAGTGAGAAAGGGTCAAAGAAAAAGTTGAATGATGTCAAAAAAAAAAAAAGTTGAATACTTTTTAAAATTGTTGAGGGATTGAATTATTTCTCCAAAATGGAAGAAAGGTTTTCATCAACGATGATCTCGTGAACTGAGTAAATAGTTGAGGCTTTTTAGGTGAACTGAGTAAATTGTTGAAGCTTTTTAGGGACATATTAAAAATCAAATCGATCATCATATTTTCACCAATTTTATAAACTCACATAATAATCGATGTGAGACTTTTATCATGTTTAATGACTCATGTTTATTTTTAATAATTCAAATCATAGCATAAGCAAAAACTTATCTAGTTTTTAATTTTTTAAACGATGTCATGATTCAACTTCTTTTACATGATCAAACAGAATATTATTATAATGATTAAAATATAATTTAATTTAAACTTTTTTTATTCTGGTTAAAATTATTTTGAATCATAATTTTGAAAACATTTACTAATTTATGTTTCTCATTAGTTTATATATATATATATATATTGTAAAGCATGTATCTATCATAGTCGCCAAAAGTAACTAAACATTTCTCAAAAAGTATAAACGTTTAAAAAAAACATTCAAACCTTTAAAATATTCACTTAACAAATACTTGAATCAGTTTATTTATCATTTATATATAAAAAACACAAGTAATTATATATTTTTTATAATTATCCTATAACATAATAAAAGTGATCCGATTTATGTGGTAGGGTAAAGTTATAAGATCCAGTTAATCACTGTTAAATTAGTTTATATCCATTCAACTTTAATACAACCCAAATGTCAGAACATAGTCCACATGATATTTGTTTTGTCGTAATAAATAAAAATTAATACTCGACATGATTTAATAATACCTTCTTTTGTTACTTATGACATAACCCATCTCTTTCGCTACAGAAAGTACTTTTTTATAACAGCAGACAAAAAATGTTCTTTCGAATATAAAATCATAACGAAAGTAAATATTCATTATAATAAAAAAGACTGATTGATTGAATCACATTATAGACCACTTAGATATCTTTATTGATTTTCGAATATTTAAAATGTATTGATATAAAGAAAGAAAGAAAAACTGAATAATGCAAAAAAAAAAAAACCAGAAAAAAGAAGAGTTAAGGATAAATAATCAAACTAATTTTGAGAGGTCCCAAAGGAAGAACTGACAGAGATATATGAAGAATGGGTTGTCATGTTCTCCAACATAAAGTCCCACTTTTGAGAGAGATTGAGATTTGTATCTCTCTCTAACTACTTACAACCAATCAACAGCTCACTGACAAATCCCTAATTTTCAACAATTTCTTCTCAACAATATATAAAATTCTGTAAAATTCAGAACCTTTCACTTTTAATTCAATTTCGGTTTGACTGAAGTACATGCAGAAAACGATTTCATTATAGTTTCAGTTTTACATGCAAAAACTCTGGTTTGAGATTGCTGGGGCTAAATCCCAACCCAATATTTTGTCCACGTGAGAATTTAGTAGCTTGCTCAAGAACCCAACTATACTCTTAAGAAGTGATTTTTGAAACAAAACTTTTGGACAAGCAAGATCTGTCCATGGAGTCCAAAGAAAATATCTCTGTTTTTCACAAATCGTCGTCAACACAAACAAGCCAATATATGGCAATCTATTGCTTTAATCTTGTCAATGAGTCATAGCAGGTGATCGCATAATTTCGCATAACTCTCTTGTTCTCTTTGATGCAAAAACATTGAATCATTGCTTCGCTTTTAACTTCTCTCTCATGGCTCTTCTTTTCTCTTCCCTGTAAAAAACATGTTTATTGTCAAGCAATATATAAGACAACCTTACCAGTGTTCTCTACTTCATTGGTTTGATGATGAGAGAAGCAAATGAAACAGTGAGAAATCTTTTTTACCTAGCTAGAGAAATTTCGTCCTTCAATTCAGATCTCGTCTTCTTTTGCTTCTTTGGTTTAGATGAATCTTCATCGTCTCCATTTGCACGTTTAGATTTCTTCTCCTTTTTGCCTCTGCTGTTCCCCTTTGATTTTACGAGTTTTTCCTCAGGTTGCCCATTGGGAATAGAAGGCTTCTCCATCTCTTCAATGGCTTCAGCATCATCATCATCACTAGACACTTCAGCTTGTTCTACAGTTTCTACCGCTTCATCATCAGCCTTTGAAGACTGCTTCTTGTTGCTCATTTTCTTCAGCTGTATGGAGAAAGAAAACAAGCACATAACATCAAAATATGTGGGTGTTACCTTATCTTGGTTGATCAACTATTAGAGTAGTATTGACAAGCGCATGGTTGATCCTTTATAGGCTCAAAAGCACTTACCTTCGCCACAAAGAATCCGTCCATGTTGTGCACATGAGGATAGAAACGCTTGGTCTTCACTAAAGATGGCTGAAAACGGTGTTCTCTAAATCTGCAAAATCTGATGAAGAGAAGGGCAAAAGAGTTAGTAACATATCGTTGTAATGTTCCTTTACATATCTCTACAAATGGAAAACTGCACATTACCCATCTTGGCCAAAATTCTCTCCAAGTCCACATGGAACCAGCTTAACATCCCTCTTTCTAAGAGCATAGTCAATGACAGCTTCATTCTGCGTAAATTTATCATTTGTAACAAATTAGGACGAATCAAAAACAAATAAAGGAAATATGGAGGGGGAGGGGGGATATAGGTTAACCAACCTCAGCAACCATAATTGAACAAGTTGAATAAACTATATATCCACCAGTTTTGGAATTGGCATCCACCATATCGATAGCAGCGAGTAAAAGTTGCTGCATACAACAAAAAGAAAGAGTTGGGTTAGACATGGCCCACATTGGGAAGCAAATTTCTTTAAGAAAGTACTGCCATACCTTTTGCAAGTGAGCAAGTTTCTTTATGTCCTCCATAGTTTTCGATGTTTTTACTGATTCATCTTTTGATATGACCTGTATTGAGGAGCAGAGGACATTTAGCTAAGAAGATCTAAAGCTTAACTATGAGCTCAACAATGGTTTAACAGATACTAAGTTTGAAGTTCCTTACTCCGGTCCCACTGCAAGGTGCATCCAACAATACTCTATCAACCGTATTCTGACCTAAAACATTGGGGAGCTAAAAAAAAAGAAAAAGAATAAACAAGAAGTGCAACAACAAAAACAATTGTGCTGCATTTCAAATTTTATAATTCTAGATATGCCAGTAATGTGACTCTGCTAGATGTTATGATCCAATAGGTAGACAGAAGTTCAACGATATCAATGGTTCTTTGTCATCAATAGAATAACAATGTTCAAGAGGCTAACCTCTCTTCCATCATAGTTACAAACTATGGTATTTGTGACCCCCATGCGATGCAAATTGGCAGTTAGGCTCTTAAGCCTCTTTTCTTTAAACTCATTCGCATATATTAAGCCTGGTTATAGCATCATTGTAAACATTACTTAAACAAAAAAATCATAGTAAATATAAAACAGTGAAATTGAATATGGGGATAAAAAACAATAAACCATTGAAGACATACCGGTATTTTTCATTAGGGCAGCAATATAAGTTGTTTTACCACCAGGTGCAGCCCTGCATTGGATATAAAATCTTTATTATAAACTCGCACATAACAGAACAGTCAACATTTGAATTGGCTTCTTCATTTTTTCACGCCAACCAACTCAAACAATTTTACATCATAAAATACCACACAATACAGGCAAGAATAAAATTTCCGCATCTACAGTTAATAGATGTTAACTTACGCTACGTCCACAATCCGCTCCTTCTCTCTAGGGGCAAGGGCCATGACTGGCAAAAACGAACTAGCACCTTGACGCTGCAAATGCAACAAGTAAAGGCAGAGCAAAAAAATTACATTCCAAAAAGGTGAAGAAAAGGGAGCACATCAGAAGATTACTTACAATGAAGAAACCAGCCAAATTTTCAGGAGTCGCACTGATTGACACTTGTGAATCATAAATAACAAGTCCAACCTACAGTAGAGCATCCATAAAATAAAACTTATGACATATCAGCCAGAGAACGTTCTTAAAAAAGGACTTACACAAAAAAACAACTTACTTTTGACCACTTTCCTAATGGGTCTAAATTGACTCCTCTGTTTAAAAGTACATCAGCAAGATCCCTTCTTCGAATCTAAAGCAAAAGACACATAACCATGAAATTGCATAACTCAAAAGTCATAAGCTATAACCCAGTAAAGCACAACCAATTTCACCTTGAGTGTGTTTGTCCGGATACATTCAGGCCTTTTCTTTTCAAAAGCTTCAATTAGTTCCATAAGTTCAAGAGGAGGAAACATCTGAAAAGAAATCCCAATTCAACATTCATAAGTAACGAGCATTAGCAACATCATATCTATAGTTTATTTAAGGAAAATTTTGAACTTCAAATCATGGATAAGAGAGTAACCTCAACCAAAGTTCCAATAAGGAAACTGTTATAGCCATAATAAGAACCAAGATCAGCTTTGAGCTGTTCGACGCAGTCTTTTCTCCTGGCTCCTTTTGGCCTCAAAACCTTAAAATTTGTCAGAGCTCTCACAACTGAAAGGTGAATTGACCATTAGAATTCAAAACATGGATATCTCTAATCAAATCTAACCACACCAACATTCTACAGAAATAAAGAATTGAAATTTGGAATGTTACTAACTCTCTTTAATTCTACTCTGGAGTAGGGGAAGATCTGGAGGGCCGCGAGCTTCTTCTTCAAGTTCCTGAGGCAATGAAGGATAATAACAGCAGTTAGATATAGCTAATACACTCCAGTGCTTGCAGAAATTTGAGGATCATGAAACAACCAGAAAATCCAATACATAACCAGAGTATTCTACTAAAACAGAGCAATGCACATGGAAAAAGTACCTCTTCCGTTGGTAGACGAAACGCATGGTCTTCATCAGGTTCAGATCCTTCTTCAGGTTCAATTTCCTTGATATTATCGAGCAGTTCAGCTTTAGCGTCTGCCTCCCGCTTTGCATCATCTTTATCAATAGCTTCAGATAGCTTCAGAATATCGTCTACATCGGAGTCAGAATCCGAATCCGAAGCCGAAGCCGAATCCAAACGTCCCTCCTCGTCGCCGCTACCTTCCAGGAAGTCATCACCCAAGGGCTCTTCATCGTCATCGTTTTCATCTCCATCATCATCAGAGAAAAATCCAGAAGAACCTAACCCGTCAGACCCTTTCTCTCCATCATCAGATTCATCAAGCTCTTCCGATTCTACATCCGTGGAAGCATCGTCAGAACCATCGAAAGCTTCATCGTTTTCTCTAGGATTTTCCTCCACAATATCCTTCTTCAGCTTCTTCAATTGAGGCATCTTCTGGGATTTCACTCCCTTCTTCAATGTCAGAGTTTGGGATTTCACTCCCTTCTTCAATGTCAGAGTTTGGGATTTCGCCTCATCCTTCTTTGAAGGTGGAGTATGGGATTTCGCCACCTTCTTCGCTGGAGGGGTATGGGATTTGGCCACCTTCTTCTTGTTACGCGTGAGAGCAACCATGGCAACTGTTAGAATTAGGGTTTTCTCGTGGCGAGGGTTTAACAGAAGTAGCAAAGTGAGCGGATTCTAAAATCTAAAGTCGAGTTATATTATAACCTATGCTAATGGGGTTTGGTCCAAATAATTGTTAGCCCAATGTAATAAATTGAGCCCAATTATTATATCATGAGTAATATCTTTTTTTGCATCGATTCGTTGATTTCCGTAACTCTGGATCCCACGTTCGCCGATCAAGAGACCATAAAAAATTGTCTTCAATCCATTCCGTTACTTGGGATCGTGGATATCGAGCATCATGAAAAATCCAAAGACGTGTTAAGTTTAAGTTTACCATGGTTTCCAACCCGAAAGAACCAAACCGAAAACCCTAAATGCACAGACCTTCCATGAACATGGCATTTGATCTTTTGCATGCTTACTTTAAATCATACATTGAAACCGTTTATGATCATATTTTTAGCACGTAAATGTAGTCCTACATGTTCAGGAACATCATCTTTGATCTGATCATGTTGAGGAGTGGTGGTTTCTCTAGTGCATCTTATTTACCATCAGAATCACAAGAGTGGATAAAGAGATGACCTCTGAAGCTGACCCTCTAAAAACCCTTAATAACCCAATATTTCCATCTACGAGACGTAAACAGAGTAAACGCCATTGCTCTGACATCTTGTTGATTTAATACTACTCTTAATACGTTGGTCCTTAAGCCATTAGGCCTTCAACGTGTTAGTCATTTTTGGATTTTGGGTTTTCACCAGATGTATCAACCATTCAGAACCTGTGCACATCAGATTATTTGGGCTTTTGATCACTACTCCAATACAGTCCATTTCCCTCTAGCCCCTTGATGGAGACGAAAGGTTGCCTTGTAAGAGGTAGTTGCTGATGACAATAAACGCTTTGGTCATCATTATATCTGCGTAAAAACCCGTCTCTAAGAAATCAAGGGAATTAGGCACTGTAAAGCACTAGATTTGGTTTCGTGTTCATCAGGATTTAACTACGTAATTGTCAAGTTTAAGAACAACAGCCAAATAAAGCGTTGCTTTCATTCCAACTCTATGATCACAATGCAACCAAAAATTAAGACAATGGTTCACGAGAGCAAGCCCCAAAGGATACCATTCAAATGGATCTCTGTTGTGTATCAATTAAAAGTAATTTGAGCTCTGTTGCGTAAGCTGGATAACAATATCAAGGGAATTTGCAAACAAGGGTCTCCGAGAATAATTTGTTTTGGGACTGAAAAGCAAAAGTCTAATTAGCTAGTTGAAAAGTCCAGGGTTTAGCCAGTCCCTGCATTTACAGTGAATATACGTGAGATATTACCATCTTGTACATAAAGGTTGTAGCTTTTTCATATTTTTTTTCAATTCAGAGTATATAACTTACTTGGTCACATCATCGAGGTGATCATCAACATCTGTGACGTCCTTCCATTTCTCAGATGAAATGTAATCTGACAAAACTACATTAGCCGATGGCTCTTTCAAGAAAAGCTTGCTTCCTCCATCTGCTTCAACCACTCTCCAGTTCTTAGAAGCATCCTTGACACAGAGCTAGCATATACATACGACATAAATTATTACCAAACTAATAAAATGGTAATTAGGCATTTTAACTGCTGCATAAGAAAATTGCATCGAGCAGTAAGCACCATAAAAAAGGGAGAGAAAACTGCTGATTAAAAGGACAATGTATTTGGTCCTTTTGATATAAGATTTGACATGAGGCAAGAGCCAAGATTAGCAATAAATACTACAAATACGAGCTTCTCAGTCTTCCAAGATTTTTCTCTTTCACTTATATTTAGCATAACATTATACATAAACCATATTTTGCGAATGCCAAGAAGCTATACTGCTGCATAGTGGCCTTGATATATATATTCCTCACTAAGTTGACTAACTTCTAAATCTCATATCATTGCTACCCTAAGCTTTTATAAAAACGTTGTTGTGATTAGAAATACCAACCTGCATCACAGGACTTCGATCTTTCCCCTTTGATAAAGCTTCAAGCTTTTTGTTGTTCAGCTACAAAACAGCATACAGGCGCAACATAATATGGTTAAACACTTAAACCTAGCGATTAAAGAAACTGATGTGCTTGAAAGAAAAGGATAAGACATTTTACCAAGAGAATTGGAGCCTGGGGGAAATAGCGAGAGATGTGATCACCAATGTTCTTAGCTACACCACAGAGCTCGACATCATCGAACCTCTCGTTCGCATGAAAGTACCCAACAATACTCAAACCTTGAGCCACGTAATGCTCCTCTATCTAACACAGCAAACCAACACAGATATACTTGAATCCGTAAGTTCAGAATCAAACACTAAATCTCTCTCAAATATAGCTAAATAAAAATGCTGTGCTGGTGAGGTTAAACCCAAACAATTCAAGATCTGAATTTTCTATGTTAGAACACTTTACAATCAAGCAACATACAGAACAGCTGCAGTTACATTTAATTCACGAACTAAAATTCCAAACTACGTAATTCAGTATCCATAACTAACGCAATCACATATGAATCAAACGGACTCGAATCAGCGAGAAAGGGATATAAGAATCAGAAGAAGAAGAAGAAGAAGAAGACAGAGACCGACCATGATGAGGGAAATCTCGAGAGGAGGAAGAAGAGCGAGGTTGGAGTGAAAGAGCGACACAGAATCTGAGATCTCCACGACTCCATCGTCTTTAGGACTGACTCGACCGATGAGGACTCCGTTGACCGCCGCCGTTTTGTGTCGCAGCGAGTGGAGAACGAGTTTAATGTATGCGTTCTGGGAGATCTCATAATTCAATTCAGCGTTACTTCCCAAACCCATCTTTATCTAACTCGATCGGAAACTCACTGAGTCAATCCTTATATACCACTCGCACGCGTAGCGAGGATTCAGAGAAGAAATTCTAAAGTCCCAAAAGCAACCGAGAAACCGTTCTGAGATGAACTTTCTTGTTTAACGACACTGGTGGGAGTCAGCACGATGTCGGGTTCGGGTCAGCCCAATTTTATACCCGTAAATTTTCACTTAAAAAGTTTTCTGAAATTATACAAAAAGACAGAAAGGTTAAAGTATTTACTAAATGCAACTCCTATTACATATAAAGGTCGCCAAGCTTTAGAGTTTACGATATCACACCCTCTATTTCATTATTTAATAAATAACCCCATTAATTAGTTTTACATATTTATGTCTAATAAAAACGAATAATCTGTAGAAAAAAGCCTAATAATTTAACATTTCACACGGTCATAAACTCATAATAAATAAAAATCTGTATTTTGCTATTTACTAATGTAATTTTTATATAGCAAAATATGCTAAAGTATTATATTACAAAACTAACCCTATAAAAAATAGTAAACTCTTTTTTCCTCTTTTGGTATCTGAATAAACAATAAAGCTATACGATATTTGCAGTTGTCGTCTTTGATAGGTTTGGGTCAGCAGGAACTACGGCTACTCCGGTCTCTCCTCCTCCGTCGTCAGCGTCGACTTTAGGTTTTGAAACAGCAGCATTTTGCTTCGGAAGGTGCTTGTTCGAGCTGTGATCGATGGATTTCCCGGGAAGATTGAGCCATGTGTATACAGACATTCCGGCGAGAGCCGCTACGGCACCGCATATGCTGACAAAGCCAGGATCAGAGCCGAATATAACGTAACCTCCAAGCAATATCACACATGTCTTGAATTGCCCTAATACTACATGAGATGTTGCCGAGGTTGCCCTGTCAGAAACAACAACGTTAGCAGCAATAAATGAGCTATTAAACCGGATCAAACCAATTACCATAATGTTATACCACAATTTGTTTTGCAAACTGATTGATTTTATTATGTTTATACAACACAATATAAAACCAAAACAGCTAAATGAAGCGGAAGCAAAACGTATAAACTCAGGGCTGATCTTCAAAACGAAGGAAAGAACAAAAGACTAACCCGAGAGCGAGTGCACCAGACCACTGGAGAAGAAATCCAAGCAAAGCCGAGATAAGGATTGCAGAGGATTTTCCTAAGTCCCATTGGAAGAGTAAAACTCCAGGTGGGTCCAGCCATGGCATAAGAGCCAATAAGAAGAAGATAGTAAATGGCGTCGTCTTCCACATCAATCTACATTCAATAAAGAGTTTATCTTAAGAGACTTCTATTGCTTAAGCCTCAAGTAAAATAAAGCAAGAGGTCTTCCTTACGCTAAGGCAGTCCAATTAGCTTGTTGCTGAAGATTAGACCAGAGGATTTTATTGATGGCACTTGGGACAATCCAAGCAACAGCAACCAATGCGCCAAACAAATTGAATTCTAAATCGGTCACTGTTGCGACTGCCACGCCTAGAGATACCACCGCTAGTGCCATGACCTGTGAGAAAGCAACCTCTAAAACAGAGTAAGCACCCAAAAAACATGTAACACAGTTCTTAATTAATTTGGTGAATTATCATAAAACTCAAGAAAACCTTTGTGGAAGAAATAATTTTCTTGAAAAGAACAAACTCCGCAAGAACAATCGTTGGTGTCACCGCGATCTTAGCCATCTGATAGAATCCAACGCTGGAAACAAAATAAAAAGCTTTCAAAAGTGAGATTACAAGATGAAATAGAGCACAAACTCTCTTCATAGTCTGATTAATGCTATCACAGGTCAGTTTACAGCTCGAGCTATGAACCTTGATGCATTTTTAAGAGATTGAGTTATGAACCTGTTGTGTTTGAGACTGGTATTAGCAAGTCCAGAAGCAAAAGCCATAACAGCTCCAAGAGAGAAAAGAGAGGAAAAAGGTGTTGTCTTTGATGGAGGAGACATTGGAAGCAATGAGAGAGACTTGAAGAAAGCTAGAAGAATCCAAGCCACGGTATAGTGAATCACTGTTAGAAAGATTGGAAAACTGAATCCAACTCTTCCCATCACCTGCAGAATTAAACCACCAACAAAGAAGTTTACACTCACAATAACATGGGACCAAAAAAAAGAGATAGAAAGAAGAATTAGGTATTTTCAATAATCCAAATTACTAATTTATTGGCGAGGATGATTCCAACTGCAACAATAAAATTGAACGACATTGCAACAACAGGGCCACAAAATCGCTGTTGTTGCCGTTTAGCTCCTTCTGATGTTTTAAGCTCATTGTACAGAGAACTTCTGAGTTCTTCTAAAGCTCGTCCTGTCATATCGAAAAACAAAATAAGATCAAACAAACCAAAAGGAAATTCATTTTCATCAGAAACAAATCATCAAACAGGTGATGAACATTAATTCTTAAATGGAAACAAACCCTCAATGATCATTTAATTAACAATGCGATCAAACCCATTCAACTTAAACGGTGAATAACAGAGACAACGTGAGGCTAAAGCATCATCTCTTATCATGATTTTTAAAGGAAAATTCGAAATGAAGATGAGGAAGACCATCAGGAGATTCATGGGTTATTATAACCATTCACCTGCTTCCGCAGCATCACTGTCTTTCCTTTTGAGAAATTTCCTTCCATCTTTTCCAAACAAAAAATCAACCAGACCCATCACACAACAAAAAATATAAGTTATAATCCTATATCTCCCGATTGTTTTAATCCTCCCTGTGAAAAACCCAGGTCACATTTTCCATTTTAATGGAGAAATGAAAACTTGACTTTACATCAAAAGCACAAAAAGGAACAAAAAATAATCTGGATTTAATGTCATCGCATGATTGTCTCGTCTGATGCATTAGAGGTAGAGCCCTTAAAGAGAGATTAGCAGTTGCTTCAATTCGCAGTTTCGTTGCGTATCTTTCTGTTTGATTTTAATCATTCCTATCGAATAAAATTGAGTTTCTTTTTTTTTCTTTGGTTTCCCTTTAAAATTTATCGACTGTGAAAATGCCACGTGTCTACTTTATGTACGTTCAACTGGTGAGATCGAAACTATTCAACTCTGTACGAGGTTTTATCTTTACCGTAGAATACATTCAAATATAGTGGTAGCTTTTAATTCTGAGAAATAATTATATCTACTTTATCAAATATGTCTTGTTTTATGTAAATAATAAATAATATTCACATATTTTAATTAATTTTTTATTTAATAAATATAAATTCGATACATATATACTTGATCTTTTTTTTTAAATATTTTTTTTTAAATATTAATATTGATTATACAAATATAATATATATTGATTATATAAATAAAATATATTAAAAATCAGATTATACAAATAAATTTAAATTGTCTATATTTTCAAAATATAAAATTATTAAATAGGTAAATAATTGTAAATGTGAAAAATATTAAATTATTTAATATTTTGTTTGACTAATTTTAAAATTTTCTAATATTTTATTTTATATTTTATTTATCTTTTATTTTAAACTATTAGAGATTTAAATATTAATAAATATTTGTTTACTATTATTTTTGTAAATAAATAATATTTGTATTAAAAAATTTGATACTATAAAATATTATCATGACATATTTGTATATCATAGGTAGAAATAATATTTTTTTAATGCCAACAAACAAAAAGAAAGCAATCGGGTAGGGGTTGTAATAAAGAGAAGTTATATTTACATTCATTGGCTATATACGTATTACATAAAGCTTTATATTTATTTATTATATGCATAATAAGAGGATAAAAGTTACTTAATACTCAATTTTGCTATCGTTTTACGAATAAAAATAACTTCACATGTACGCTTGACCTCAAAATCGAGAAGCTTTAATTTCAAGATTTCCAAGTTTCAACAAACTCTTCAAGGACCTACATAATAATCAAACACAAAAAGCTGCATGGTCACGTCACCATCTCTTGTATAATTTAACTAAATTAAAGAACAATTTGTTATTTTTGTGGATCCACCACTTTAATAAATTGTTTCTAACACTTTTTATAGTTAGGTACCGGTTCTGTTTGGTTCATTAAGGAAATTCCATTTTGTGAAAGTTCATTTGCGTTAAGAAAAAAGAGTAAGTGGCAATATACATAGTCAACATATAAGTTAATAGGCTTTTCGATTCGGCCCATTTCGAATCGCTAAATCCGACGATTTGTTTAAAATCATAACATACGAATAGTATTAACTAGAATTTTACACGTCACTAACACTTTAAATTACCACAAGTTTTATCTTCCAAAAATATCACTATACCTAATATATTAATTAGTAAATATTTTAATAAAAATTTCAATTTTAAATATAAGTTAAAAATATACCACATTATCAAAATATATTAAAAATATTACATAAAACACAATTTATTACAATATTTACAAAATTTACATTAAATAAATATTTAAAAATATAATATAGAAATTTTTTAATATTTCAACATAAAATACAATTTAACATAAAAGAAAAACATAATATAAAATAAAATATTAAAGATTCTAAAATTAGTAAAAAAATAAAAAAATTTAGTTTAGTTGAATAGTATTACACTACAATTCCTTACATATTTATAATATTGTGTATTCAAAATAGAAATAATTTAAATTTATTAGCATAATCCAATTTTATTGTATATTTTATTTATGTAATTAATATTAAAATTTTAAAAATATATATTTTAAATGAAAGAGAAATTATGTATGTATCTAATCTATATTTACTAAAAAAAATAATTAATTATAATATGTGAATATTATATCCAAGGGTGTGATTCTAGATCTAGGTAGTATTATTTTTCAAAAATACTATAAATATTAAAATTAAATTTAAGAGTTTATAATTTAAATACTTAGTCTTGAATTTAGTAATTTGGATTTAAAATTCAGCTTTAAGGTTTACTTTTAAGGCTTAGAATTTAATTTTTAGGGTTTAAAGCCTAATTTTTTACAAAAAGTTTTTGAAAAATGAAAACTAATTGTGGTATTTTTGTCTTATTTTTGGAAATTATCCCTGATTTAATGTTACCACATTAATAAAATTTATTATGTGTTTTTTTACTATTTTATTTGTTTACCATCTTCTTCTTACAGTATTTAATTGGATACACATAACTATTATAGATAAAATAAAATTCTACATAATTTTCAGATTACAGTAACAAATTAGTTAATAATTAAGGGCGATAAAGAAAAATCATTTATTGATAGTATTTGGTGAATGCTTGCTCGCTCGTTTAGTGATCTTTGATATTCACCTTGGAATTGTTTTCTTTAACTATATTTTCTTTTGAATTTGATCTCCTAGATAATGAATTCGATATTGAGATATATGATATTGGCATTATAGAAACCTTTTCCATGTTCTAATTAATCTACATAATGGTTTGTTGGTGCCATTATGTAGAAGCCTTTACTATCATATTTGCCCAATGGATACAATCTGCTAATGGAAAATTTAACCAACTAAACTAAACAAAAAAATATGTGAAAGAAGAAGAATAATAAAAGATAATCACCTTTTAGTGTAAAATAATAATGGAATGCTTGGTTGACCAGCATCCTTTATTTTTAGAATTATATGAAATAGGCATTAATTAGGACATGTTAGATTGTGACGTGCAGTTGATTAAATATGAGGCTTCGTTGCGTCGTGCATGTTCGAGAGTCATGTGACATTTTGCATGGTTCACAATATACAGCTTTGTATTGTCTATTGCATTTCTTGTTGTTGAACTTTTTTTTTGAATGGCGACAACATCTTTCGAATAACTCAGTCCATTCTATTTTACTATCTCCGCATATCTTTCTATTATTTGATTTCTTCAATCTTATCAATACGTTTTGCGGTTACTTCATTCTCGTCGATAAAAATGATTATTGGCTAAAATTCATAAAAGAAGGATTTTAAGTGCTAAATAATATAAATTTTTAGGGGTATCATATTCAATTAATTATTTTATGTGTAGTGATTAAAAATATTATGCATTTTTTATAAATGTTGGATTTAAATAAAAAACTTTTTTTACGATTTAGGCATCCTATCATATTGGACCAGTTGTCATCGAATTAAAACACTCAGTTCGACAGGCTCTTGGACCTTAATACCTTTGGTTTTGTCATGGATCGGATTCTCAACTCCAACAAATTTGAAAACATAATTGTAAAATCCTTAATATTATTGTTTGTCGTAGAACCGTAGTATTTGTGGTAAAATAGTTTGTAAAATAAGATAAAATGTTTCTATTGGTAATTTAATAATAAAAAATGAATAATATTTTTGATTTTATTTTTTTTAGTATAAAAATGTTAAATTTTTGGATAAAAATGTTAGATTATTATACAGACAATAAAAAAGAAGTATGATGTGTATTACGAGAATAAAAGGGCTCAAAGCCCAATCAATGATATAATCATTTTAACAAACTTTATGAGATAAGATGATTCACTCACACTTTATTATTGTTTAGAAAAAAAGGTAAGTGATGTCGGGAGTATAATAACAACAAAATAAGCGAATCAGAGCCGTGTCATAAACTAATAATGCGATTTGTGGGTAACAATAATCCACGTGTCTTCTGCATTCATTGACGCCACGTGGCAGCTTGATGCTGTCCTGGATTTTGTTTTTATTTCCAAAGATAAATAATTGTCAACCTTCGAGAGATTGTAAGAAATCATGTTATAGTTGAATTATATTTCTCCATTGGTCCTCGATTTGTCGACGATACCGACATATGTATGCAAATACATATGTTCTTGCCTTTTGAATATCGTGAGAATGTACTGAAGGTTTTTTCACAATCGTAATTTCTACAAATATTATAAGAATAATGTTTATTTTAAAAAGATTACAATTATTTTTTATTTCTAAAAATATTATTAAATGATTATTTTTAAAATATCACAAAACTATATTCTAATTTTATATTTTAAAAACTAAAATTTAACATCAAAATTTTATTATCTTGCTAAAATTATTGAAAATTTTATTATCTTACTAAAGTTTAAAATCAAAATTTTTAACATAACCTTAAAAGACGCAAAACAGTTGCTAAAATTTAACATATTATCCAATAAAAATAATATATTATTTTACCTCCATTGTTAACATAAAATTTGTCAACTATATTCAATTTCGGAACCCAAATATAAAATCATAAAATAAGCAATGTTTTTATGTTATGTAATAGTTGAGAAAAAAATATTATGAAATACAGTTTTTGACGTTTGTATGAAGTCAACATTTTATTTTTTTTAAGTAAAAAAATTTGAGAATCTTGCACTTAATCTTATTTGAATGTAATATTATGTAAATAATTTATCAAAATTTATTTTTTATTTTAATTGGTCCATACAGTTTTTTGGTCATATATGCTAATTTAATCAAAATATGTGTAAATAAAAATGGGTTTGACAATTAAAATAGTAGTAGTTAAATTAAGAAAATTATAATAAAAAGTAAAATACAATGAAAATAGCTGTTTAAAAAACAGAAAATGCTGACAAAAGATAGGTTTAATCGGAAAGCCTCATAACATAACATTAATCTAATCAGCTTTGATAATATGTTATAGGAAAGCTATATTCTATAAACAATATATGAATTTTGTATTAATAAAATATGTATAAAATTGACCTCAAACAGATTATTGTTCTTTGAAGTGGATAAATTGTCTACTAGTTGATATTTTGCTTGTACCATGTGTGAGATAGCTATTTCACACATGTTTTTTTTTTAACATTGTTAACCAACTAATATCTCTTTCTTTATATATATTTAGTTACTCAACTGTTTTTTTCTCAGTAATGGTCATAAAACTAGTACATAAAAAAAAAGTAAATTTTAGACAAACAAGAATAATTTCAAATTTATCCTTTTTAATATTGATATATTTTCAAATATGTTTGATCAATCAATTAATTTTATCAACAACAACAAAGATGCCAAATCAGCGATCTATAAGAGCATAAAGTTACTTGACCAAGGACCTCCGACATACACTTAACGTTCTAGAATTTTAATTTCTAATTTTCATTACAAATTTGTCTATCTTGTCATTTTATTGACCATTGATTTATGATTTATTTTTTTGAGACAAAAAAGTGGAAAAAGAATTGAGAAATGGGGTCCACAACTTAGATGATGGGAACTCTTCTGGTTGAGATTAGTTAGACAACCATCCCCATTCCCCCACTCCTTTTGTTAGTCTCGCCATTTTTTTTTTTCAATTTTGTTGTCAAAATTTGTAACAATTCATGTTTTATAAATTTTATTTATTTAGTTAAGACTTAAGACTGTGACAAAAAACATTTTATTTTTATATATTTTTGAATTATTTACATATGCTATCATATTTATTATTATAAAACGATTTTAATGCAAATATTTAAAATGTTTTATTAAATACACAGATTTAATATTTTTATTCGAATTCTTAATTTTTTTTTGTCGATTTTCAAGAATTAGTAAATTCAGATAAAATAAAATAATAATATTTTATTTGTATAACTAATAAAAAATTAAAACTAAAGTTGAATAAAATTAAAGAGTGAAAAGAGAATATCATTTTAATTTGGACAATGGATAAAAATAATATTTTTTAAAATTTTTGTTTTAAATATAAATTATTGGTTTAAATTTTTAAAAATAACAAAAATTTAGTATTAAAAATATTTTAAATATTATTTTAATACAGAAAAATTAAACCATAAATTGATAAAAAAAATTAAATGTAATAATTTAATTATATTTATAATTTATTATGGTAAATATATATTTAAAAAATAATAATTTGTATTATTTTTAAAATTTTAAATTTAGATTATTAAATTTGAAAATTTTTTTAAATGTGTTTTTTAAAATATTACTTTTTTATTTTTTTTCTCTATCACCATAGTTGGAAAATTAAAAAAAAAAAGATTTTTCTGTTAGAACAAAAAGATTGTGACATGGTGAATTGGTGACGTCATTGAAATGTTCTTCTTATCCATTTCTTTTCGAAAAGGAAAAATTAGATATGTATATATATTAAAAAATAGAAAAGAAAAAAACAAAGAAAGAAAAATATCTTTCCATTTCTAGAGAGAGAATTAGAGGAGAGAGAAGGTCTGCTTTGGCGGTTGGAAGCAGCAGTTGCTATCTAACCATTGCTTCATAAACAAAATCTCAGGTGTTAGATTAGGCCAACGGTTATCTTTTATCTTCTTCTTCTTCTTTTCTTTCATTCTTCAAACCAAAGCATCACATATATAAACAATCCTTTTTATTGTTTGATTCTTGGTCGCCATCTCTCGCCCAACTTCACCTTCTCTGACATAATCACAACACCTTCCTTTTCTTCTTCTTCTTCCTGATCATCTTCTTCTCTCTTTTCTACCCTCTCCGCTCAATCTCTTCCCTATAATAATAACCTCTCTAAAAAAAATTTTCATTCCAAACTTACCTTTTCCTTTGTTCTGGGGTTGAAAATTCGATTGCAAGGTTTTTGGGTTTATTGTAAATTAAGTTTTTGTTTGTAGAACAGCTTCCTATTTTTATGGGGAATCGTGGAGATCGTGTACGGAGTTGAGTTTGTTTTTTGGTGGTTGCAGATAAGGTATTTGATTATATTCTTCAGCGAATTTTCATGTGTTTTTTTTAATTGTTAGGCCATGAAAATTTCGTGACTCTTTTAGGTCCGTATTTTGCTGTATGTGTTTCATGATCTTTTCGTTTATATACTTCAAGTTCCATGTGCATATCTTATAAGCCTTTGTTGGAGAAGCTCATATATCCTCCAGAAGTATTGATTCTCTGTATACAATCTTTTTTCTTTCCTGTGAAGATATAAATCTTGAAAGCTTAGAAAATTCCGATGAATACTCGTTATTCCATTCAGCCAGAGTCATCCTCCAATCATATCTCGATCACTATTTCATCATCTTCTTCGTTGAACTCCACACCGCAAAGCGATTTCAGTCATGTGGTTTCTAATGCTCAAGAGAGACCTCCATCTTCGTTTTACATAAGACTGGCTATGAAGGTGTCTAGAGCCAGATGGTTCATCTTCTTGAGAAGAGTATTTCATTACCAGAACGGATCAAGATCCGATCTTGGATCAAATCCTTTCAATTCAAGCACTTGGATGAAATCTGAACTCACAGCTCTACTTGTTCAGCTCACTGTAATAACATTCACATTAGCTATCTCCAAAGAAGAGAGACCAATTTGGCCAGTAAGGCTATGGATTACTGGCTATGATGTGGGATGTCTTCTTAGTCTCATGCTGTTATACGGGCGGTATCGTCAACAAGACTTTAACCAAGGAAATGGGTTTACTATCGGTGATGTTGAGCAGCAACAGAGAGACAGTGACGAAACAAGGTAACTTCCAAAATCTTATCTTTTGTCAATTCTGAACCCAAAACCTTTACAAGATCCTGAAATGGCTCTATGTTTTCAGGTCCTCTCATTTGATGAACAAGTGCAGAACATCACTAGAGCTTTTCTTTGCGATTTGGTTTGTGATTGGGAATGTTTGGGTGTTCGATTCTAGATTCAGTTCTTTCCACCATGCCCCGAAGCTTCATGTCCTCTGCGTCTTTCTTCTAGCTTGGAATGCGCTCTGCTATTCCTTTCCCTTTGTTCTCTTCCTATTCCTCTGTTGCCTTGTCCCTCTTATAAGCTGCCTCCTTGGATACAATATGAACATGGGATCTTCAGAAAGAGGAGCATCAGATGACCAAATCTCTAGTCTTCCTAGCTGGAAATACAAACGAATCGAAGACAATGCTTCTGATTCTGATTCTGATTCAGCTACAGCAACCGATGATCCAGTAAGTCTTAATATCTTTTTTTACTCACAGATCAAGCCAAACCCATGAGGTTTCTTAGGACAGTAACTATTGATAGCACTATCATAATCAGGAACCATAGGTCTCACAGATTAAACAAGTCCTGGTTTAGCACTGTTTGGATATTTTGGTTCATCGATCGATCAAGCAGCTATTTAATAATCTTAAACTGAAACAGGTGTAATCTATGATGACATGATCCATTAGGGAATATGAAGTCGAATCTACAAGATTTTGAATTCTGATTTTTTTGATTTGGTTTGCAGGAATGTTGTATATGCTTGGCAAAGTATAAAGACAAAGAAGAAGTAAGGAAGCTTCCATGTTCACATAAGTTTCACCTAAAATGTGTAGATCAATGGCTTCGTATCATCTCTTGTTGTCCTCTCTGCAAACAAGATCTTCCAAGATGAAAAAGAAAAAAAACCCTAAAACCAGGAAGAAGCTCTAGGAGTCAAATCTCTGATTGCATTCAATACTTCTCTTTTTGTGGTTTCGTCTTTCAAAGGTTTTTAATTTTTAAGATTTGTTTTGAAGCAAATCGGTTTACTTGTGTGAGTGTCAAATTTTTTGTACAGAAAGAGCTCACCAGTAATCGTAAGTACGCTGTGAGAATATGCAAATCACAACACCAAAACATTTACAGAATCTTAATATGGTGTTTTATTACTTCATATGCTCTTTGATATATACGAATATTTTCGTGCAAATATAATATAGTTCTATAATTTTTTAAATTATATACTGAAAACCATATATTACTCCAATAAAATAGATCGTATCTGTTACAAAATGTGAACAGTGTATGAAAATGGTTTTGAATTCAACTATCTAAGTCAAAGGCGACTTTATTAGAATTTGAATTTTCAGGTTGGCACGAACCTAAAAAATAGGTACCTCAAAACATCCACGTCAAAATATTTTCCCTATTTTCTAGAATATACTAACCACTAGAATATATATATATATAAAAAAAAGACAGTTTGTCATCAACCTTCAAAGGCTATTTTTGGTTTCTTCTCTCACAAGTCGCCATATAATTACCCTTAATTCAATCCCAATACACAACACAAATTCATTCTTTTATGTGCATCAAAGTCAAACCATGGTGACAGAAAACCCTTCAACCCTAATTCTCGAAAAATCTACGGCGGAAGACAAGTCCGTATACCACAAGTTTAATTAGCCAAGATCAAGTCGAAAATTTCCGATGGCTTTTCCGTTGAGTCGATGAAGAAACAGAGCCACGACCAGAGTTCAGCGAGTTTACGCCGTTGGAGCTGTCCTCCGGTAAACCGGTGAGGCAAAATTGTCTATATTCATTCTCCAACGACACACGCCGGTTCTTTCAGATGCAGGTACCACAGCGTCGATTCCTTGACACGTGTCGGCTCAATTATGCCGAACCTCGCGGTACTATTGTCATCCAAGTTCGAGCCGGTTTAGTGACTCTTCAAGGCTCAATAAACCGGCTGTCATATTAGTTCGGTATCATGAAAGTTGATTGCAAAACACATATCGTAATATTAGGCCAAATATGTTGTTTTTAGTAGAAACTCTGAATAAGTATGATATAATCACGGGATGTGTGTGCTACTTTAAAGTTCTATTTTATGTTTACTGTACCTCTAGTAGGACTATATTACAAAATAAGGAGATTGATGTTACTAAACTCTCCTATGATGTCTACTTTAAATATAATGAGATAGAGTAATATTTTCTAAAATCATGACTTATTATTCCCAAAAACAAAATTAGAAAACATAACAAATCTCCAAGAGAAACAGATAAATTAATAAAATGAATTGATAAGGCATACAAACATATCTGATTCTTATCAATTGCTTTTCTTTCCATTCAAAAACTTTCTGAACCACCGAGCCGATTTTTTAGGATATCTCTTACATCCATCGTTGAAATCAACGTAAACCAACCCAAACCGGACCGCATATCCGGTTGACCACTCGTAATTGTCAAGCAACGACCACGCGAAAAATCCCTTCACGTTGGCACCAATCGAGATAGCATCTTGAACCATGTGAAGATGTTGAGCGTAGTAATCGATCCTTTCTCGATCTTTAAGGAGGATTTTACCGGTACTAGCTTCATCTCTCCCGTTTTCGGTTATGTAAATTATAGGGTCCTTGAATTTGTATTTTGCATAGAGGACGAGATCACGTATCCCTTTTGGATATATCAAAAGCCAATCCGATGCAGCTTTTGGACCAATGGGAACTCCTTCTCTCTCACCTGTGACGCTTGCACAAGAATCTGTGAACATTGTTACGTTTTCCGTGGAGCAAGGAACATCTTTTGCGTAAGAGGACGAGTAATAATTGAGGCCAATGAAATCATATGAGCCCTTGAGCATCTTTGATTGTTTCGCAGTGAATGTTGGCAAACGACCGCCTTTTACGTTGTTGACCATGTCAACTGGATATTTACCCGTCACAAGTGGCTCCATGAAATAGTCAAATGTGAAGGCCATGGCTCGTGCCGCGGCTAACCTATCTTCGGCTGATTCTGTGTAGGGCAAGATCCAACCTGCGTTTAAAGCGATACCGACTTGACCTTTTTGAGAAGCCTGTTGAACATGAACTCAAAGCAAAATTGCCATAAGCAGAGCCAAAATAAGTATAAAAAGATCAGATGATTCGTTATATAAGGTTTTTCAGACGTGTGATGGTTATAAATGCCGTCGGTTTTCAGTACCTTGAGGACCAATAAACAGAACGTAACTTATTATGGAAAAAACAACACTGACCTTGTATTTGTCTCTGTAGACTTTGACGGCTGCCCCGTGAGCAAGGATGAGGTTGTGACCGACGATATAAGGCTCGGTGGCTCCGTTTCCAGCGGTACAGTTAGAGTTAGTGAATTTAGAGCATCTTCCTGGAGCCATTACACCTGCAACATACCCTTGTTGCACCACTGTCAACGGCTCGTTTAATGTCATCCAATGTTTCACTCTATCTCCAAAACTACTGAAGCAAATATCTGCATAGTCTCGGAAATCATTCACAATCTCGTCGCCACGGAATCCACCATAAGCATCTTCAAGGGCTTGTGGTGTGTCCCAATGGAAAATGGTGACAAAAGGCTTAATTCCTTTGGACAAAAGTTCATTGATCAAGTTGTTGTAATAGTTGATACCAACTTGGTTAATTCCTCCTTTTAGATTCCCACGAGGCAAGATTCTCGACCAGGAGATGGAGAATCTGTAGGCATTGAAGCCAATGTGATGTAGTAAAGCGACATCTTCCTTGTAAAGATGGTAAGAGTCATCTGCAACAGACCCATTACTACCATCAATGATCTTTTCTGGGTATTTTTCAGAGAAAGTGTCCCAGATACTTGGTCCTCTACCATCTTCATCAGCAGCTCCTTCGACTTGGTAAGCAGAGGTTGCAGACCCAAAAATGAAACCTTTTGGAAATTTACTTCTTTTTAATTTATGTGCTGGGAATTTTTTCTTGGCAAAAACTTCATTAGAGGCCAAGAAAATGAGTACTAGTAAACAAAGATATTTTCCTCTCATTCTTAGTTTCTTTTTGGTTGCTAGAGTTTGTTTTCATGTAAGTGGAGATTTATATAGGGAAGAGAAATGTTGTTTCATTGGATATATGAATTTATAAATTAGAGCAAAATTTGGAAAGATAATATATGAGAGAGTGTAACTGTGTAGCTAAATCTTTTAAGTTGTTTCCTACTTTTACTAAACAGAATACTCAATATTGCCTATTTTTATAACCAATTCAAACGATCTTATCTCTTTCTAATACGAAAAATATCAATGTATTTTTTTTTGCAACCGACAAAAATAATATTTTTAAAATTTTTTTGTTCTAAATGTATTATCAGTAGTTTAATCTTCCAAAATAACATAAATTTAATATTAAAATAGTTTAAAACTTCATTTTAAGTAAAAATTAAAATATTAAATTGGAAAAAAGAAATAAATCATTTCTTGTAAATATATATTGTTAGAAAGTAATTTGTGTTATTTTAAAATTTAAGTTTAAAATGCTAAATTTAGAACAAAAACTTTAAAATGTGCTATTTTAAAGTATTACTTTTTTTTTGCATCGAATTTTCTTACAACTGAACCGGTATCAGTTATCTAAATATTTGAATGACTATGATTAATAATAGGCAATTGTATAAAATACCATTATTTTAATTTTTTTCCAAATTTAACATTAATAGTTTAAATTTTCAAAAAAAATACATTTAATAATCAAATAATTAAAAATTATTTTTAATAAAAAATTTAAACCTTAAATTAAAAAAATAAACTCAAACATAATGTTTTAATTTTATATATAGTTTATTTGAGGTAAATAATTATTTTAACATAATAATACATTATTTAAAAATATTATTTTTAATATGTTAGATTTGAAATATAAATTTAAAAATTTATTATTTTAGGGTATTACTCATTAATAATCTTTATATCTATTAAAACAAATAAAAGATTGTTTTTGTAGAAATTATCAATTGAGCTTGATAGGGGTTTTGGTCATGTTTTTCTGATAAAAATTATTGGATTTTAATCCAAAAAAAAGTTTGATGAATAGACACCAATGTTTAAAAAATCGCTAGGCGGTTGTTAGGCGTTTGATAGGGATTAGCAATTTTATGGATTAACTGGAACCTAAGCGGGGCGTAGGCATTAACAAATTATTTAAAAAAAATATTAATCTGAATCTAAGTTTTATTAAATAATTACGTTGATGAAATGTCTAAACTAATAAATTTGTAATATAATCAAATCTTGGCTTTTGTAAATGGCCTGAAGACCCAATAACCTATTTGAATTCTGATACTAACAAAATCTTGAGAGCCATAATCAACAAGATTAATGTCGTGCCATGTCTCAGTAATCGCATTTGCTTAGTATCTGGTATACAGCTAGTACGAGCTCTCAATCGTCCATATTCCTACTTATTTATTAAGATGAGATAAAATTTATCTTTTTATTTAGATGAACTTTCGAATAACTAACAAAATGCTTCAGAGATGAATCGCATGGTGATTCAAAGACTACTGTTCAAGATTGTTTCTTCGTATGGCTAAGCCACAATCATATGTCTCTGTTGATCCTTGTTTCAGTCTGGCACCAGACATTTACTGTTCCCCAAATCCTCAGTTTTATGTCCTTTTCTCTTTCGCTTTTATACAATACAATTCACTTTAAATAAGCTACTTTTGATTTAGCCAATCAGTTCTTTCTTTTACTTTTTTCCCTGTCACTTTTGTCAGAAAAAAGTATTCATCAAGTTAAGACTTTGAATTTAGAAGGTTTGCCTGAGGAGATAAGTGTGTTTCCTTTTTCTTTGAATCAACGTCTTTTGATTACTTAAAACACTAAAAGGAACCAACATAGGATTCTTCTGTCCAGACTGATCCTTGGCCTCCTGTTCTTGGGACTTTTAAGTTTTAATTTTCTTCTTCTTTGAGATTGTCTCTTGTAGATCATTCAACTATGGATCCGATTTTAGTATCCTTGAAGCAAACATGAATCAAGGATTAGAATCTGTAACCTTAGGACTCATTTATTTACCAAACTTACTAGATCTGTCTTAACAATATAGAACAGACTCTTAATTATCTCAGTTCTTGCATAGAGTCTATTGAATCTTGAATTTTGTCGATGCTTGAAGATTACCTACGTGCTTCACCATCTTTTTGTAATGCAATTCCTAGAAACTAAGCCTCCCGTTGGTGGACTGGTCAATTGAAGCAGGCAAGTCCCATGCAGCCAATAAGAATAATGAATCATCCCAAAACCAGCTTTGACTTTGAAGCTACTTCTGATTTCATAGTATATCTTGTTGCTCACGACTTCTCTTTTGAGCTCCATTGCGTGATTCATAGGCAAGAAGACCAAACTCGAGATCAAACGGATTGGTATTAGCTTTGTTTTGCCGTTTCTTTGTGAAAACGGCAAGACATCTTGTTTGGCGATAAGTTTATCAGAGAACCAGAGCTGTACGGAAAGATTCTCAAACTTGAGATCTAGTTTCTTGTTTGGGTTGGTGAAATTCAACAGCAACAACATATCTCCATTGAAATACAAGGGTGACTCAAAGTAGATTGTGTTGAGTTTTGCGTTGGAGATGTCGAAAACAGGAGTTCTTGGTCTGACAGCAAGAAAGAGAATCAAAGTAGCAATCCCAAAGACTATGAGAAGTATGCTGAAGATAAAACACAAAGCTGCAACACACCATATCCATGGATTAGTCCGGCTACTCCTTAGCTGCAAGAGAATCATTGTCTCGTTTAAAGGCTCTCCTTCGTTACCATCTAGTTTAGGCGTTGTTGCAGAGCTCTTCTGAGACAAAGGTGAGTTGGACACAATCACTTGGGTAAGAGCTATTGGTGTTGCTGGAGTTGATTGTGTGTTTCTTGGTGTTGTTCTCCATGGTGTGTTTATTGGAGTGAACCATTTCGAAGATGAACTATCCCATGGAGGCGTTTCAGGCGGTTGCGACTGAGATTGTGGCGGTGGAGTAAGACAAAGTAGATTTGACATGGGTTTCTATGTATAAGATGGTTGAAGGAGAAAACTATTAAAGCTTCTGTCTTTTGAGATGTTTTTGTGGTATATGAGAACTAAATTATGTTCAATGAAAGGAAATTTTGGGAATGTGTAATGCAATTTGGTTAAATAGAAAAAGAAAAAGTTTAATATATTTGAAAATAAAAGAGAGAAAGAGATTGTTGTGAGTGGGAAAAAGGAGAGAGCTTTTGCTTAATGGGATGGGTTTGGTTTTGTAGAGATGAGTGGGACCTTGCGTGTTGTTTTGACGAACTGGAAAAGCAAATCTCGCTGGTTTTTATACGTTGAAAACTACATGCATTTTGTTTTATTAAAAAATGTACTTTTATTTATATCACTTTCTTTACTACTAATACAAAAAAAAATACTATTTGATTGAAGAGAAATTAGGAATTTTTCGTATACATTTTCATTTGAAATAAATATACAAAGATTTGGTATACTTTTTTAATATAAACAAATAGAGAGACTGAGAGAGAAAAAAAGTTTTTTTATAGAGTAATATATTAAAATAACATCATTTTAATTTTATTTTTTAAATTTACTATATAAAATTTAAAATTTTAAAAATAATATATATATTTTACCATAAATAAATTATAAATATAATTAAAATATTATATTTAGATTTTTTTTCTAATTTAAAGTTAAATTTTTCTCAATAAATAAAATTTTAAATTATTTTAATATTAAATTTATATTATTTTAAAAAAATTTAAATTAATAATATATATTTGAAACAAAAAATTTAAAAAATATTATTTTTGTCGATTGTCCTTTTTATAGAACAAAAACTAAGAAACTAACTTTATTAGTACTTTAAAATTAAAAATCTGGATATTTTCAACGATATAGCCTTTAAAATTCCAAACTTTAAAAAGAAATCATTTAAGTAGGTTTTGAATCGACATTTTTTTTTCTATATCTCATTTTGGTAATGTGTGTGAGACTTTGTGTCGTTAGGTGTGGCTCCCCTAAACACTTCATCACTAAGAAATAACTTTTTCTCTAATAGTGCACGTTGTAACCTTTTTTGTCCTTTCAACAATGATTTCATGTTTCTCGTTTAAAATCTAAGATTATTGCCTATAAGAAAATCTATCAAATGATTTGACAAATCTGATTGATTTATCCAGAAGATTTGATGTAGTCTGTATTAGTTTCAACTAGTAGTTTATTCAATATTATTTCAATGCTAATTTTGATTACATTTTATTTCATTATTCGTCTAAACTCTAAAGTTTGCTTCTTACAAAGGAGACATTTTTTGTCAACAGATACATACAATTTAATTTTAAAACTGTTCAGGAATTCAAATAGCTGATATAAATAGTTTATATAATGTTTATAGAGAAATATTTTTTTTTGTCACAGGTTCACAACACGTCGATTCAATAAACTAACATTTTTATACGAAAATTTAATATTATCATACGAAAAAAGGTGAAGTCGAAATCTATATTTTTGGGACTGACGTACAGATAGTGCAATCACTAAACCATTTATTCCTTACTAAACCATTTATTCCTTACTATAGAGAAATATTTACACATAAAATTCATAGTAAAATTCTAAAATTTCATTGATACCAAAATTTTTAAATAGTTTAAGAATTTTTCCAAATATTTTAGGAACCTCCAAACATAAGTTTGTTGTATGTTTGGCCCAACGTTAATGGTTAACTATATTTATATATATAAAAAATATTTTTAAATTATATAATATTATTTATTAGTAATTATAAATTAAATATTTATATAATTTTTTTTTTAATATTAATTTTTGTATATATAAATTAAGGAAATAAAAATAAATATTTTTTTATAAATTTAATAATAATTTTTGGTTAGGTTATTAAAATATATTAATTTTCTAACCAAATTAATAACAGTGATATATATTATAATTATTCTAGTAATTTAAACATATTTATATATTTATTAGAAATTTATTGTAGTAATTACACGTCAATATGATATTTCTGTTAATAACACGTTAAAATGAAATTATTTTATTAAAATATTTTTCAAATAATATATTATATTAAAAAAAAAACGGTGATATTCTGTAGAATACCCATAGATTAAATGTTAGTGCAATTAATTTTAAAAAAATTTCTTTTGGTCAAACTAAAAGCTTTTTTATATCGAAGGAAGAAAAGTATTAAATTGTTGATTAATTTAAAAAGGGTAAATGAACAGGTATGCATACATTAAGTCTGCCTTGATGACCATGCTCTAATTGGCTCTAAGCCAAAAGAAGTTTGACTCGTTTTTCATAATGGTGCATGAACTGAATTTGAATTATCGTCTATGTGCATAAATAATCACAAAGTTCCAAAAGACATATTACAAAATCAAGCACCATCTGACTCATGCATGCAGCCTTTAAAAATGTGTCATGGTTTCAATAAAAAATATATGTAGATGATAGGATAAATTCTATATTCCATATTTGTTTATATAAAAAGTAGGTTTTTCTAATTAAAATTTTACCAGAGTTTAGTTACCTAATGGGTTTTTAACCTATCGTTTAACATCTCTACTTGTGTTACACAAAATATGATTTCCATCAAATTATCCGCAAGAAAAAGGGTTTGTCTCTTGTCTTAAAAAGGATATATGAACATAATATTGAATGTTTTTCGAATTACATAAATACCCACAAAAATCGAAGAGCCAAATTAATGAAGTAAACAAATAAAACCAACTTATATTTAAGTCCTCTTTGACTCATTCATCCTTCAATCCATATGAAGATTTTGATTCATGGTGAGAAAAGGTAAAGCATGTACAGATGAAATGGAGGTTCAGGAAACTAAAAGGTTAAGACATTACAGTAACAAACAGAAAATACTTTTGGTCGGAGAAGGAGACTTTTCCTTTTCTCTGTGTCTCGCTAAAGCCTTTGGTTCTGCAACTAACCTCACAGCAACCACTCTCGATACTCAAGGTGAATTAAAGTCTGTTATCCAAATATCTTAATTTCTTTACTTGTTGTGATCTAATATATAAACTCCATTACTTTCTATATCTTTGTAAATTGGAGTATGTATTTTTTACAATAATCTGAAACGGGTTTTCACAAAATTCATTTAGATAGTTTCTGATAATACTGTTGATACGACTAATTAAGTAGGGGAGTTGGAGGGGAAGCATAAGAATGGGAAGGCCAACGTCGAAGAGTTGAGAAGACTCGGTTGCAGCGTAGTGTATGGAGTTAACGTGCATTCCATGACCACAAACTCTAGCATTGGTGATTTTGCAATATATGATAGAGTCATCTTCAATTTCCCTCACGCAGGGTTCGATTATGGTCATGAGCACAATGTCAAAACCATCATGTTCGTATTTACATACCTGATTCATTCTATCTTACAGTATTAGGCTCAAGAAGTTATAATTTAGAATTATTTTCTTATAGATTTAAAAATATTAAAAGATTTGCAAACTTAATTTTTAATTTTAGTTCAGAATAATTTGAACTATCGTTTTTATTTTTTATAGTGATATTCTAAAGTCCAGATTTTGTATCTATTAATTTAGAAAATTTTAATTCATTCTAAAAGTAAATAAAATACTCCCTAATTTACAGAATATAAAATATTATACAGATTATTTGTTGTTTGTTTACACATTTTCATGCAACTTTAAATTTATTGAATGATGTGTGGTCAATTATGTTCTTTATGATATTAGTAGAATTATTTTTAATTCTTAACTGATTTGACAGAGCTTGATGAATAGCTTTTTCGATATGGTGTAGGAGACATCAAGAGCTTGTAAGAGGGTTTATGAGGAGTGCAAGAGTGTTAGTGAAAGACGAAGACAAAGGAGGAGAAATTCATCTAACTCATAAGACAGAATATCCATTAATTTAGCGAGTGGAATCTAAAGAATCTGGGTGAGAAAGAAGGTTTAGAATTGATCCGTGAGGTCGAGTTTTGCGTAAGACAATATCCTGGTTATTCTAACAAGAGAGGAAGTGGAGGTTACAGTGACTCTAGCTTCCCTGTCGGAAAATCTACTACTTTCATGTTTACGAAACAGTTCTTTTATTGACTTGAATTCTTAATATATGTGTTCATAATGGTAATTCTCGTTATACCGGAAGCTCAATCATCTCGTTGATCCGTTCGGTACACATGAAATGTTAGGTGTTTGAGACAAGTTCACCTTTATTTTCTTCGAAATAAAAACATTTTCTTCGAAATAAAAATATTTTCTTCGAAATAAAAACATTTAACTCCGTTCCTTTTAGTTAAACTTTGTACGGTTAAACCGAAAGCGTATAGACGTATAGTTACGATCCTTACTAATCGTTCTATACGACAAAACGATCCGTTTTTAATGTATAGAAAAACAGTAGAAGAGAAGATGGTTTGCTCACTCTAGATGGGTTTTGGATTGGTGATCATCCAACATCAAACACCACTTTGGTTTTTCTTTCTACTAACAGCCACCATTAACTAGCATTCGGTTTTCTTTGTTCTTAAGTTTTCAATTTTGGAAAACTGTACTTAATTGAACCGAATAAATTTTTAATTCGTCTCGGTTTGAAATTCGGGTTGCAGTTTGGTTTGAGTATTAAAAATAGTTTCTTGTTGAATCGATTCATAAAATTTAATTTGGATTTTGAAAAACTATGGCTTATTTAGTATTTCAAATATAATAGAATGAAATTTTAAATATGAATTTTTCAGTAGTCGGTTAGTATTTCCCAACCGAACCAATCGTATTTTCAAAACTTGCTGTTCGGTATAGAACTGGAAACGGATTTCACACCCAAAACCGAATAAACCAGTTTGATAAAACCCAGGCCTAGCCACCACCGCAAAACACGAACCCGGAACTAATCCGGACCAGGCCGGAATCGCAGAAGGAGATAGATTTGCCCTCCTTTTCTCCTCTAACGCAAAATCTTTCTTAAACCCTAGAGAGAAGAAATACAGATAGAGAGAGTAGATGTTTCGGGCGGTGGGATCGGTTCTGAAGAGGAACAAGGAGGCGTTTAATGGAATTGCTCGAGGATCCTCCACTTCGTCTCATCGGGTTTTCACATCTAAAGTTACAGCTGCTACTGTAACCTCTGCCTCGTCTTCTTCTATAGCAGGAAACTCCTTCTATGGCTTGCGATCTCTGCTCAAGGTACTTTTCTGCGTTTATTTCTCTTAATGTTCTAATCAGATTCGCAAACATGAGAACGGTTTTCTTGGCGTGAATAATAGTTCCCAGACGTTGATAATTATGATCAGGATTCATGTTAACCTGAGATTTTTGGTTATCTAATACACGATTCTGAGATTCTGTTTCTGTAGGGTCAAAATGCTTCATTGTTTAGGAATATGTCAAATGTAGCGTCGATCAGCTCAGAGGGTAAAGAGGGTTTGAAAATGCTCGTCTCTGGAGGACCTCAAGCTCGGAAATGGGTCGGAACATGGCTTTTCGGTTCCTCAGCTTGGGTTTTCAGCATGGTGGTTCTTGGTGGAGTAACTCGACTAACACGATCTGGTTTATCGATGACTGATTGGAAATTCACCGGTGAATTCCCTCCTCTATCAGATGAAGCATGGGCTAAGGAGTTTGAGAAATATAAGCAATCGCCTGAATATAAACGGTCAGTAAGCATTTTGGTAGCATTGCATTTTCCAGTCTTTAAACGAATTCTTGATCTTGAATAGGCTGTTTTGGTTTGGGGATTGGTCATCGCAGTGTGAACAAAGGGATGAATCTCGAAGATTTCAAGTTCATATATTGGATGGAGTATGCTCATCGAATGTGGGGAAGAGGTCTGGGCATCATGTTTGCTTTGCCTTTTTCATATTTTCTGCGTAAAGGTTATATTACTCTACGTCTTGGGGTTAAGCTCTCTGGTTTATTTGCACTTGGTGCTGGACAAGGTTTCATTGGTTGGTGGATGGTTAAAAGTGGTTTAGAGGTAAAGCATATTGGAACTGTTGAAGCGAAAATCATCTTTGTGGAAGTTGTTACCTTCAGAATATTGTGTAACCAGTAATCGATTTGGTCCTGTAGGAGCCGCAGTCTGAATATTCTCAACCAAGGGTAAGCCCATACCGTCTTGCAGCTCACCTAACCTCAGCGTTTGCCATTTATTGTGGACTTTTCTGGACGGCACTCTCCGTTGTTATGCCTGAACCACCAACTGAGTCACTTGCTTGGGTTCGTGGAGCAGCTAAAGTGAAGAAGCTTGCATTACCAGTAAGCTTGATTGTTGGTATCACTGCGATTTCAGGAGCTTTTGTTGCTGGAAATGATGCTGTAAGTAAACTGAGAAACTTGGAGATAAGCTTCTGTTTTTCTTAGTTTCAGAAAGGAATCTGAGTTATTCAGATCTCTTCGCTTGTGAATGGTAGGGTCGTGCGTTCAACACTTTCCCGAAAATGGGCGATACATGGATCCCAGATGATATATTTGAGATGAAACCATTGATACGAAACTTTTTCGAAAACACATCAACTGTTCAGGTACACCATTAAAAAACAAAGCTTTCTCAACTTGCTCCAAGAGTCCCAAAGACTGAAAGTTTACTTAAATTTCAGCTCGATCATCGCCTTCTCGCAACCACAACGCTACTGGCAATTGGAACTATGTGGTGGTTTACAAGGAGGCTAGACATACATCCAGCCATTAAAGCTTTGATCGGAAGCACAGTTGGAATGACTGCTGTTCAGGTGAATTAATCAACAGAAACTTTCATGGAAACTAAAAACAAAACCGTTGATGTGTTTTTGACTCTCTTTCTCACAGGTGACATTAGGTGTATCAACGCTTCTGAGTTATGTTCCAGTTTCACTAGGTAGTGCACATCAAGCAGGAGCGTTAACACTTCTCACTTTGATGCTACTTCTCAATCACACTCTTCGGAAGCCATCACCTTCTCTTCTCAAATCTCTTCCACAAGTCGCCAAGTCAAATGTCAGCTAAGCCCTTTCACTAAAATCTTCCTTTTTTTTACATTATTTCCTAAAATAGTGAACGATTCTTTTGCGTGCATTATAAGCATACTAGCAGGTTTCATCGATATATTGTTGTATTATCTCAGTTGTTGATTCGAAAAATAAAGCACGAAAACAATTAACAAAAGTTTCATAAGAATCCCAGAATTCTGAGGATTTTTACCGGTGTTTATGTATGTGCCACGTATTCTTTGTCGGATATCTTTCGTTGTTGATAGCTTCGTAGTTGACTTCATTCCCAATCCAAAATAATTGGATAATTAGGTTGGTTTTGGTTCTTGGTATTCGGTTAATCCAGGTTAGAGTATCTTAAATTCGGGTTTGATTCAGATAGTTTAGTCGAAACTTGCTTATACCAAATCTGTTCAGAGCTAAATATGGTTTACTTGGGTTTTAGGTATATCTGGTTCAGAGCTAAATATGGTTTATTGTTCTTCAGTTCAAATCCATAAGCCTTGCAGGTGAACATAGTTTAGGCTTTTTGAGTTTACAACACGTGTCCATATAGAGTTCCGATTACTATGGAGAATCCTGGAGGAAGAAGAAGAGATATAGCCATGGCCGATGGAGAGAAGAGGACCTGTTTTTCGATCGTACTGTAGCAGCCGTGGCAATGGTCGGGCCGCTTCTAGGTCTGATGAATCTCAGAATCTGAGGTTTTTTCTTTATGAATCAATTAGTTGGTTTCATTTTCTACGACAGAAGTTGACTTAAATGAGGTCCTAATTGACTAAAACGAAAAGGTATAAGTTCGTAGGCGAAATAGACAAAGAGATAATCGATCGTACTTCTCACCAAAACATTCTATGCGTCTTCACGAATGCTCGTTATTGCACACGATCGCCTTCCAAAACAATATAATATATTGTAAGACTACGATGTCATAATATATATTGGCATTCCTTTAACATATTATACTTATTTCATTTCTCTAAAATACCACAATTTAATTTTAACATAATACGAAATCTAAACATTACACTAGAATAAGTTTAAAAACTTAAATAGCAAATATTCTAAAATAACATATTTTAACATTTTTATTACAAATCTAACACTTATAAAATTAAAATCCCAAAAATATCACAAATATTTATGTAAAAATACTTATCCGAATAAATTATACATAAACTTAAAACATTATATTTGAACTCATTTTTTCCAATTTATGTTTTTATTTTTCTATTAAAATATAGTTTTAATGTATTTTTTAATTTTAAATTTGTGTTATTAATGAAAATTTAAATTAAAATATTATTTTTGTAACAAAAACTTTAAAAAAACTGATATTTTAGAAAATTTTCCAAACGTAAATTTGTGATGCTTTAAAATATTTTTATTTTATATACATATATAAAATCTCAAATTTGGTTCGTGTTTTAGACTCTAATTTGTTAGCCCAATAGATGTACCAATAAACAAAAGTTATAGGCTGCACTTCCATAGAGAGATTATCAGAAGAATTATAGAAATAAAATATGCACATTTCAGATAAATAATAAATGAATATTTAGAAAAAGGAATAATGAAAATGAATGTACGTAGAAGGAGTTGACCAGGCGTTAAGTGGGTGACCTACCAGCCAAATGGAATCACACGCTCTATAGCGTTGAATTCTTTAAAGAGTTTAATCAATTCATGCACCTTTGGTGCTACTTTTCTGGTTTCAACTTTTTTATAAACACAAAAATATTATATATATGCCTTTCTTCTTTAAAAGCCTTTAATACAAGAAAGAAACAAAGAAATCAAAGTTTGACAGTTTTAATTTCTTTAATTACGGGCAATCTTTGATTTATACATTTTTTAAGAAAAAAAAAACTTACTTTTCTTGAAGGTAAAGTAACTAAAGAGAAATCGAATTGATCAAGTGATAAAAACTAGAAAGAAAGAAGGAATGGGTCGGATTCCATGTTGTGAAAAAGAGAATGTGAAGAGAGGTCAATGGACTCCTGAAGAAGACAATAAATTGGCTTCTTACATTGCTCAACATGGTACTCGTAATTGGCGTATTATCCCTAAGAACGCTGGTAATTTTATATTCCAAACCTTTTTCTTAACAAAAATATGTTCTTTAATCAAGTAATAATAATTCTAGGATCACCCATTGATCACTCAATATGAACATTGTATATTTTGAAATTAAATAAACATTGTAGGTAATTAAAGATTTGGTGTTTTGTAATGTATATGTTAATGGACCAGTGTAAATTGATATTTGATAGGTTTGCAGAGATGTGGGAAGAGTTGTAGGCTACGATGGACTAACTACTTGCGTCCTGATTTAAAACATGGCCAATTTTCAGAAGCTGAAGAACATATCATCGTCAAGTTTCATTCTGTTCTTGGTAATCGGTACGTATATGACTTCTCTTCTATATCGATCTGATTAATTAACCCATACGTCCGATGTTCTTGAAATGATTTCTTCTGGGTACATACAATTAGAAACGGACTCACGAATATATTCATGAGTTTTGAAAGATTGATGCTGACTTTCTGATGGAAAGTTTTAGGGGTTTGTTTTGTAGCAATAGGTTTCTTGGGAAACAAGAAATTGAATAAGACATAAACCTCGTTTGATATCTTCTTTGGAAAAATGTTGTCAGGTGGTCGTTGATTGCGGCGCAGCTCCCTGGTCGGACAGACAATGATGTGAAAAACTACTGGAACACGAAACTGAAGAAGAAATTGTCGGGAATGGGAATAGATCCGGTGACCCACAAGCCTTTCTCTCATCTAATGGCAGAGATCACAACCACTCTCAATCCTCCTCAGGTCTCTCACCTTGCGGAAGCTGCCCTCGGTTGTTTCAAGGACGAAATGCTTCACTTGCTCACCAAGAAACGTGTTGACCTAAATCAAAACAACTTCTCAAACCATAACCCTAACCCTAACAACTTTAACCAGATTGCTGATAACGAAGCTGGTAAGATAAAAATGGATGGTTTAGAGCATGGGAATGGAATAATGAAGCTATGGGACATAGGTAATGGATTCTCTTATGGATCGTCTTCGTCTTCATTTGGGAATGAAGAAAGGAATGATGGATCACCGTCTCCAGCTGTTGCGGCGTGGAAGGATCACAGTGGAATACATACGGCGGTGGCTGAAACCACGGCGGTGGAGGAGGAGGAGAGGAGGAAATTGAAGGGAGAGGTGGTAGATCAAGAGGATAACGGATCTGATGGAGGAAGAGGAGATGGAATGATGTTGATGAGGAGCCATCATAATCATGTGTTTAACGTGGATAATGTCTTGTGGGATTTACAAGGCGATGATCTCATTAATCATATGGTTTGATTTTTTTTTTTTTTTTTTATCTTTTTAGATTTGTTGTTTGGGTTTTCATTTTAGATCCTACTGGTAACTAACTTATGATTTTAATAAGCTTTACTTTTTCAAAACACTTAATAATGAAGAAATGTAAATAAAGAGATTTTATAATTATAGAAAACTGGAACTGGATGATCACACTATAAAGCGCATTGCAAATCATCTGGCCCATTAGAGGCCCAAGTTATGGCTATGAACGTTGGAAGAGAAAATATAGCCGTTACAATGCTCATTATTATCGCAGCAGTAGTAACAACAAAACGTGAAGAGAAACCCTCCTCGTTGTACATATAGCCGTTAAGGAACAAAGATTTAAATACCTGAAATCTTAATTTCGATCTTCACAGGAAAGGAAAATCTTACCCAAAAGAAAGAATCTTTCTTCTTCGTCTCAAATTTCGATCTTATCCATTATATACATTAATCTTCTTACTAGTCTCAAATTGCTTCCCATTTCCGATCTCTATTTCTTCGTAAATTATCAATTTTTTTAAATCTATGGCTGGAAGTAACGATTCTCATATGGTGGAGATTCCTGTAGACGAAAAGCAAAAACAGAGGCAACAACAACAATTGGTAACGGTCTCGAATTCGGGAATGGGAATACTCAGGGTGATTCAGCAGCATCCGTTGTCTGAAATATCAGAGAGTCCAGGACATTTGTTGCTTTTTAAGCTATGGCAAAGAGAAGAAGATCTGTTCTGTCAACGTGTCCTCCGTAAAGAATCTAGGCTCGAGTCAATCAAAAGAGAAATCTTTCAGCTCTGCTGTTTTTTCCTCGTCTTCCACGGGTTCTTCTTCACAATCATATACTCTTCTTCTTGTTCTGATCATGATGAGGTTATGAAAAGCAATGCGGCCTGTAAGAAATGGTGGATTCCATCTGCAGTGTCACTAGCCACTTCAGTGGTTCTGGCGTTTCTGGTTCAGTCTAAGCTGTTTGTGTTCTGGAAAGTTTTCAGAGGAGTTCATAGGGAGAGGAATGATAACAGAACGCTTACAAGGTGTGTTTTGGAGCTGAGGATGAAAGGGTCGAGCTTTGATCTGTCCAAGGAGCCAACGAGTGGGAAGAGAATGATGAGCTCAAGCGTTGAGATCAAATGGAAACCTGTTACGTGGTTCTCTCAGTATTTGATCACAATTGTTCTTGTTTGCTTTGCGGCGTTGTTCTTCCCGGTCTCAAAGTTCATCCTCTGCGGATTTTGACAGATTAGATAATTCATTTGCTAAGCTAATCGTCTGGATCTTTGTTCTTTAAACCACACCTGAGACTCTCAGTGATAAATGTGTTGTATTTCTCAAGGTTTTGCAGTCTTTCTCCAACCTCCATTGTGGGGATGAAGCTTGGTCCGATTTTTGGCAAAAGGTTGTCAACGGGGCCTTTGTATCAGCTTAAGACTGAAGAAGAATCACCAAGGGTACAGGAACAGCCTGTTACTTTTAGGAGCAATACTCTCACACATAACACCTAGATAAATGCAAATTGGAATCAGAATTCTAAATGTTGATCGTAAAGTTTCATTCTTCTGTTGTGTAGAAGCCAGATTCTGCAACCTTTCCAGCCAAATTTATACTGTTAAATACATCGTACACAATCCACATAAACTTTTTCAATTCAAGCAGAGTAGCTTATCATGTTTCCAGACGTGTTCTGTTCCTACGAGCTTTCAAACCCAAATATCCGGAAAACACCTGCAAAGAGAGTCAAAGAGCTCATGTCGTTGTCATTGTGCATTCATTTTCTGCAACTGAATTTGAAGAGTTTGTGTTGTTGCTAACAATGAAGTACCTTCATCAGTATTATACTTGGGATTCTTGTCATCACCTGCATATGCAAGCAAATTGTACTTGGGATTCCACTCAACACTGTTCATAGCAGCCCGACATGGAATCTGATGCACCGTCCGCCCTGTTTGGACATTAGCCTGTTTGGTAGTTAGCGGTCAGATATGAGGCACTAATCTCACATTGAGGAAACTATTTAGTAATTAGAAGTCTGAAAAATAACTTACAATATCAATAAATAAATCCTCGCTTGCTGAAGCAATATACTCTCCCGAATGGTTGAAGCTTATTGTCCTCACGGGCCACCTGTGAGAAATAGTTATAATTTACTAGCATGTAATTGACATTTAACCTTTTTCTATACGTAAATTTCAGGTTTTGGGACTCACTCAAGTTTGGTAAATGTTCTCAAACAAAGCATGTCTGAGATATCCCAAAGGCTGACTAAGGAATCCGCACTCCCGACAGCAAAATATCTGTCAAGGTAAAGGAGAGGGGAACTGAATGCACCTGGAAAGTATATTCATTTGTGTTCAAAGGAAAAGGGCAATGAATGTAAACATTTTTACCTTCCCTTGGGATCAATTGCAATGCAATAACACCCGGCTGTGTGGGCTGTGAGAGTGTCAACGGGTTTAAGAGATGGATATGAAAGAACTTCAACAGTGCCTGAGAAAAAAGAACAAATAAAAGTAACTTCCCAATAAGATCATTTTCTCAAGTTCAAAAAAAATTCCGAAATAACAGAAATTAAAAGCCTCACCAAGTCCTGTAGTCAAGAAGAAAAGATCTCCGGACATGTTCCAAGCAATCTCATTAACCTGTTACAAAAGTACGAAAGCTAAGGAAACATTCCATACAGCACCAGAAAGTATTCAGTTATGGTACATCCAAAGCATGTACTAACTTTTACAAACAAGACGGTAATTACAAGAAGAAGGAACTTAGATGAAATGAAGATTAAAATGAGTCTGAGTCTTCATTACCTCATAACTGAATTTGCGCTTGTGTAGAGGCTTAAACTTACGGACATCCAGAATGGTAAGCTCATCATCCTAAATTGGGCAGTAAGAGAAAGAACAACCACAGATAACGAGATCCATCAAGCAATGCATAAAAACAGTCCAGCATGGAACTATGCCAGCCTAAAGGCATGGGGCTTAAGACAATACCCTATTACCAACAGCTATATCTGTCCCGTCAGGTTTGTATGTGATGTTTATATTCTCTCCACTAAGTTCTGCCTGCTGTACGCATTTTCCACCTGTATAACTCAAAGAGAACATATCTCAGCAAGTTCTCCACTGACAGTAAAACACACAATAGTAGCTACATATTAAAAACCTGTTTAAGTTTCTCTATTGTGAAATTTGGCTAAATAACAAGTTTTATAACTCTTAGAAACTTACATCATATTATCATCAATCAATAGTTTTCGCAATGTAACTCAAGAGCCAAAAGCCAAGATTACGAGAAATATTTGTGAATTACCCAAATCTAATCCATTAGAAAATGTAAGGAAGCTCCAGCATGTTACATTTTTTAGAGAGAAAGGTAGTCCATTAAAAACATATAACTTACTTCGAGCATCCCAGAGACGAACGCTTTTATCCCCAGATGCAGTAGCAACCATATCTGAATGTTTGGGGTCCCAACATAGCTGATCCACACTATCAGTATGGCCCTTTAGTTCAAGGTCCTTAACCTTACTCTGTATCCACAAAGCCATGAATAATCAAATCATATAACACTTACGTAATGATTCCAAAGACAGCAATCGATCTTAAACTCAATCTGCATAAAAAAAAACGTTCATAGAAACTATACTAAAAACCAATTATCAAAAGCAAAAATTGACTCAGACAAAGTCTCAAACTCGATCAGAACTACCAAGAAGTGGAAAAGCGCAAGAATTTTCCATATGTATCATAACAAGCACAGCACACAGAAATTCCCACAGCTCAAAGGCAAAGAAATTACATGGCCGTGAGGTTCAATGTTCCAAATGCGAGCCGTTTGATCAACAGAACCCGAAGCAAGCTTTGTCCCATTACAATTCCAAGCCACAGAATGTACCTTTCAATCCAAATCTCCCCAAACTTAGAAGTTCGTAACCAGATAACAAAAGACAAAAACTAGGTTTCGTAAAAAAATTAACCATAGAGACTAAGAAGAAGATGAAGAAATTGTTTGCAAAACCTTCTTCTTGTGACCTTGATATTCTCTGCTATGTAAGCTCTTCAAAGGAATCGTCTCTTCCATTTTTTTCTTCAATTCTTCTTCCACTTCGTCTTCTTCAACCTTCGCCGCTCACTGAATGTCTTTTGAGCTTCGTTTCTTAAACGCAGTGTTTAGTTGTTCCGGTATACTAAACCGAGCCTAATTTTAATAAACCGGATGTGAAGCTTACCCGGCTCACCAAAACCTTCTAGATGGTGAAGAGGCTTCGGAAAGAAAGTTAACAAGAGCGGTAAAATTGTGTAAGTGCGTAATATAAAAAAAAAGTGAAAAGAAAAAACAGCTAAGCAAGTAATCATTTCCACAGTACCTACACAGACTCTATAAAATGACCCCTAAAATCTACCTTCTGGAGATCAGCTTTGGTCAGACTCCACCGCTTCATCTTCCAGACTCCACCGCTTCATCTTCCAGACTCCACCGCTTCATCTTCCAGACTCCACCGCTTCATCTTCCAGACTCCACCGCTTCATCTTCCAGACTCCACCGCTTCATCTTCCAGACTCCACCGCTTCATCTTCCAGACTCCACCGCTTCATCTTCCAGACTCCACCGCTTCATCTTCCAGACTCCACCGCTTCATCTTCCAGACTCCACCGCTTCATCTTCCAGACTCCACCGCTTCATCTTCCAGACTCCACCGCTTCATCTTCCAGACTCCACCGCTTCATCTTCCAGACTCCGGCGGTTTTGCTTTTATTTACTTGTGAAGGTGCTTTCGAGATGATGATGATGACCTCACTTGGTCGTGGTGTTGGTGTTGATGGAGTAGTTGGCGGCGGCGGAGGGAGTTTTATGTCGTATTCGTCGTTTCCTTCAATGCCTCCTTCTGCTCCTCAGTCGCCTAACCTATCCGGTGATCTCCGATCACACTCGTCTGTCTTCGTTGAGCAGGAGAAGTAATTGAATCTCAATTTTTTTTCGTGATCTTGCGGTTAGCTGATGTGTTTGCTCAATAGTATGCTGATCTTTGTTTTGCTTATTTTAGTTTTTAGATCGTGATTATTAATCGCGAATCTGTATATTTCTTGATCGGGATTTCTATGTTTTGTTTTCTTTTGCTTATACTGGGATCTATTGTTCTATTCTTATGCACTTGATTAAATTTCATATATGGAAACTAAGTTTTGATCATATGTTTAGCTCGATCTACTTCTGATTTCCCTCAGTCGAGCTCACTTTTTTCGGCATCAGTTTAGTATCAATGGGATCTTATCATTGGTTGTATATGTTATGTTATTCTTGATTTGTTTTCTCGACTGATGAAACTGTTAAATCTACATTTTTAAGAAGATTGACTAGATCCACTTTACTAAATTGGTACAAACTTGAATCTAGTTGTATGGATTTAACGTTTGTATTGGTTTCTCAAGCATGATGAACTTTTTAAGTGAAATTGAGTGGATCTGCCTATATGTGTGCTACGTCTTTGAAGCATTACTAATTTGAATATTCTGCACAATTTCTGTTCTGGCAGGTATCTTTCGGAGTTACTCGCAGAGCGTCATAAGCTTACTCCATTCTTGCCTGTGCTTCCACATGCATATCGGCTATTAAACCAAGGTGAGCGTTGCTGTTTTTGTTTTTATTACATGTATGTTCAGCATATAAAATACGACATTCATAACTATGAAGCTCTCATCAGTTTATCAACATTTTAACATTGCTGCTTAAGACCATATAGCGAGATAATATACAAATTGATTGAATAATCCCCAAATGTAGGTAGATACCTTACTATCGATAAAGATTATATTGTCTTCCTTATCTTTAAACGTACTACAGGTTAACTTTGGTTTTGCTTAACATTTTAGCTGTTTTACTTAGAAATCGAATTCTTATACTGACTTCTGTCATTCTATTTAATTAGAGTGAGAGAAATAACACTATTCTTTGCTAACTCAATTAACTATGATGTATCTTCATTTATAAGCGTCCTGCTGACTGATTTGTTGACTAATTCTGACTGGTGCGTCTTACTCTTGGAAAACAACATTTTGGAACAGAAATTTTGCGTGTAACCACATTGTTGGAGAATGCCACAGTTTTAAGTCAGAGTGGGCTTGACCACCCTAGCCCTCTGGCTTCTGGAGGGACACTTCAGAATGCAAGAGCTAACCTGAATGGATGGGGCGCACAGTTTCCATCAGAAGTATGACTACTAACTATTAACATAACTCTTTTCTTCTAGTTCATACTACTGCAATAGAAGATTTATTGACTTAAGTTATGCTGACATGACATATTAGGCTGCCTTTAGTTGTAGTTTATCATGACAGGTAGCCTGGGCTAACACTGAATATCCGTATTGTCTGTACGGTCTTGCCTTAGATCAACAATAATATGATGTTGTGATTGCTATAATTTTCAATTACAAATATATCACTCCATGCATATTACTAGGATATAGCATCTACAGGTTGCAATGCTTTGATACATTGCCCATTTACAATGAATGAAGTTCCAGGGAAAGAAGATCCAATATTCGTTTGCTATTAATGCTGCAACTATATATCAGTTAACATGTGGTTATGATGTTGTTTGCTTCTAATTGTGTTGGTTGATCATTTTGTAGAGATCTGTTCCATCGTCTCCAGGACCAAATTGGCTCAACTCACCTGATAGTTCGTCCGGTCTCATTGCCAAGCGGACAATCAGGGTCGATATTCCAGTCGACAGTTACCCAAATGTACGAACTCTCACTTCTTAGTTGAAATTATTACATATACTATCTGGTCAGGATAAAACTTTAAAATCGTATCAAAAATATAACTTTAAATTTTCTGATAAGTCAGTACAATTTTGTTGGTCGCCTCCTGGGTCCAAGGGGGAACTCCCTGAAGCGAGTTGAAGCAAGTACTGATTGTCGTGTTCTTATAAGAGGAAGAGGCAGTATCAAAGATCCAATGAAGGTATTTATTATTTAATTCACAATTTCATTTGTATCTAAAAATCCCAATGTTTGTTTCAGCGCGTTTTTTGTCTTTCTTGTAGGAGGAAATGATAAGAGGAAAGCCGGGATACGAGCACCTAAATGAACCACTTCATATCTTAGTCGAAGCAGAATTGCCGATTGAAATAGTTGATGCGCGTCTAATGCAAGCTCGTGAAATACTCGAGGATCTTCTTACTCCTATGGTTAGTTTTAGCTCTTTCCCTTTCTCACCTAAAACATTTTCAACCAAAGATATAACTTATTCGGTTTGTGTTTTAGGAGGAAACACATGATTTTTACAAGAAAGAACAGCTGCGCGAGCTCGCATTGCTCAATGGAACTCTTCGTCGGGAAGGATCTCCAATGTCTGGTTCAGTTTCTCCTTACAATAGCCTCGGTATGAAGAGAGCCAAAACAAGAGAAGGGTAAAAGTCAACAATTTTGTTGTGAGATCTCTTGCATTTCATGGAATATGAAACCGATCCTGTTGGACACAAATTAAAGAAAGCCATACCACTCTTGACTACACAGCACCGTTCTCTCGTCCCTGGAATAGAATTGATGTATATATGATTATATGAATGTGTTTGTTCTATTTAATATTTATCATTTAGAGGCATGATACGTCTCTGTCTCTCTCCGAGAGTTTACGCTTTTTTTTTCTCTTTAGGAAAGTTGGGTTTCAACTTCCAAAGGGATTTTTTATAAACTTTGTATTTTAGCAAAAACAAATAAAAATAAACACATGGAATCATGATGGTATGTGTCTTAGTGGTAATATGTTTTGGTATACATAAACTTCAAAGTATAAAGTTGTTTCAATAGAATGTTCTGTTGTCGTATTATTTTTCACCTACTAAATACTAAAATGGACATTTTCTGTTGTCGTGTTAACTATTTTCAGAATTGGTAGACTAGTCGATTAGTTGGTTTATTTGTCACAAATCAACTTTTACACGGATCCAATCAATAACTAGGTCAATCGGTTGATCTATCAATAAATCCTTCGGTTTAGTTATGAACCGTTTGGTTTAACGATCTACACGTATTCGCAATGCAAAGGACTGCGAGCTACTAGAACGTGTAGATTCACTTTGATTCTAGTTTTTTGAAATGCAAGGCAGCTTTTTCACAATTTTACGAAATGCATATTCCAAAGTCAAGAGGGGACTACTGGTATATGTGGAATATCCATATATCTGATTGTATTAGTACATTGTATATAGCTTTTTTTTTTTGGTTTTTTTTAGTAGCTAGTAAATCATTGAAAGAGATCAGAATACAATCTATTTTCATCGAGTGTTCAAAACCTCCTACAATTCAATCATATCGTTTGTATTGCAAGATTGAACTCTCATCACTATCTGATCATGTTCTCATGTGCTTCCGTACAGCTGAACACTTCTGTTAGTATTTTAACTCTTTGTACTTCTCCATTTGATTTCTATAGTCAACTTTGTTTGTTTTCAGTTTTTAATGTTTCCTTTGTTACGTGTTTGCAGATGATGAAAGCAAGAAAGAAAACAGACACCAAAATTTACGAGTTCCCAAGGTTAGAACAACCTTGGTACATCTCGGTGAGCATAGAACCCTAGCTCACAACTTCCACTCAAAGAAACCATGATCAATCGTTCAAAGATACACCAAATGACATTCAACCCAACAATCTTAAGAAACAATAAACACTAGGTACCAATTACTCCTTTTTTGTTTGAGATTTCCCCACTGATTCTGCACGATCGTCTCTTTTTCTTCTCTTTGAGTTTCTCCTCGCTTTTCTTGTGTTTTTTTCTCTCTCGTACAGAAAACACCTGCAGCCGCCTACTTTTAAGCCTGCAACCTTCTCCTTTTTCCATTGCAACAAGTTCCTATTTCGACCAATCAGAAGATTGTCTTCTGATGACATCAAAACGCACAGTTTCAATAAAAGAGAAGAACTGGGCCGTTGACTTGGGCCGAATAGATCAGTCAACTCACATACTCCATCTTGATCGTATTCGATCCGAGGCCTTAATATAAAAACCCGAGAAACCCTAGTTCGCCTCCTGCAAATCTAGTTTCTCTTTCCCTCTTCCGATTTTTTCCCTTGTCAGAAGATCCTATCGCTTGTTGCGATAGATTCAGTCGGTTAGAACTCTCATCTGACTCAATCCGTCTTCAAATTTTCTCACATGAACTCCCATCTGGATTTATTGTCGTGTTGATTTTTGATACCATGATTTCCCTTGTACGTACCACATCTCTGATAAAGTGAAGTCGAATTGATATATGTTTTGTTCTGTCATGAAACATGCTGTTTTTTGCGAGGCAAATCGCACTCTGAGAGTCACATAACACTTCCACGGTTTCTTGTCGAAACCCTAGCTCACTGGTTATGCCCTTCAACCAAAGAGCTTCCTTTGTTGCTTCTACAAGCGTCATGTACTCTGCCTCTGTGGTAGACAAAGCAACAATGTGCTGAAGTCCCGATCTCCAGCTCACGGTGTTTCCACCGACCTGAAACAGGTAACCCGTGATCGATCTCCTTCGATCTAAGTCTGCGGTATAATCACTGTCGCAATATCCTCTAACATCAAGCCTTTCTGATATTCTAAAAACTATTCTTTTTCTTGTTGTGCCTTTTATGTACCTCATGATCCATTTGACGGCATCCCAATGCTCCTGGCTCGGATGGCTCATAAACCGACTGACAAGTCCCACTGAGTATGCCAAATCAGGCCGAGTACCAACCATTGCGTACATCAGGCTCCCAACAACATTGCAGTACGGTACATTCTTCATACTTTGTTCAGCTAGATGTCTTTCATCTTCTCTGGTACTGAACAAACGGAACTGTGATCCAATAGGAGTTTGAACCTCTCTTGCTTGATCCATATGGAATGTTCTTAGAACTTTGTGTAGATATTTTTCTTGAGAGAGAGTAAGAATGCCTTATGTTCTGTTTCTATAAATATCAATCCCCAAAATTCTCTTAGTTGGTCCAAGATCTTTCATCTTGAACTCTCTGCTCAAAATCTCATTTAATCTCTGAATTTTTGTCATACTCTTAGAAGCCACTAACATGTCATCTACATACAGTAACAAGTAGACAAAATTTCCATCATCAAACTTTCTGTTGTAAACACACGAATCGTACTGACTTCTCGTATACTTCTGAGTTGACATAAACTGGTCAAATCTGAGGTTCCATTGTCTAGGAATCTGCTTTAACCTATACAATGACCTTTGAAGTAGACAGACCTTGTTATCTTCTTCAAAGCCCTCTGGCTGCTCCATAAAAATCTTTTCATCCAAGTATCCGTGAAGAAATGCGGTTTTCACATCAAGCTGTTCAAGTTCTAGATTTTGATTCACAACCAAGGATAAGACTAACCTGATAGTTATGTGCTTAACTACAAGTGAGAAAACCTCATTGTAGTATATCCCCTCTAGTTGTGAATAGCCCTTAGCCACCAACCTGGTTTTAAACCTTAGACCTTCCACACCTGGTATACCTGGTTTCAACTTGTAGATCCATTTTGACCCAGTGGTTCTCATATCCTCTGTTATGTTAACCAGTTTCCAAGTCTGGTTTTTATGAAGAGAAGCCATTTTTTCATTCATTGCATCAATCCAGTTTCTTTTATTCTTGCCTTTGATTGCTTCTCCATAGCTCTTAGGATCTTCTGGATCCATGTTTTCTGCCATGTTTAAAGCATAAGCTGCAACATCACAGTCAACATACCTACTTAGCAATTTGATGTTTCTCCTAACCCTATCTATGGCTAGTTGATAACTTTTGATCTCTTTTGTTTCTTCTTCTGAATCACTGCCTGAAATTTCAGATTCCTTTGATGGTGTGCTTGTACTAGCTCCACCTTCAACTGATATTTCTTCTTCACCCGGCAGAACAATTGTCACACGCTTTTCTTTGATCTTCTGTTCCTTTGAATTTTCTGTGTCAGACTTTGTTATGTCTTTATAGACAATATTCTCACAGAAATTCACATCTCTGCTCACCACACACTTCTTATCTTCTATACTCCAAATTTTGTACCCCTTGACTCCTTGTGGGTAACCCATGAAAATTCCCTTTTTGGCTCTGGGTTTTAATTTTCCTTGGTCAGTATGAAAATACACCGGACAACAAAATCTTCTCATGTGAGTATAATCTGGGGTCCTCCCAGTCCATACTTCTTCTGGTATTTGAAAATTAAGAGGAGTGGAAGGTGTTCTGTTAATCATGTACACAACTGTTGAGGTTGCTTCTGCCCAGTAGCTTTCACTTAATCCTGATTCACTCAATAGACTTCTAACCTTCTCAAGTATTGTTCTGTTTAAACGTTCAGCAACCCCATTCTACTGTGGAGTATATGGACATGTTTTATGTCTCATTATTCCATTCTGCTTGCAAAAATCATCAAACGTTTTGTTGCAATACTCTAGTCCATTGTTTGTTCTCAGAATCTTCATTCGTTTTCCACACTAGTTTTCAACCAAGATTTTCCATTCTGTAAACTTAGTAAATGCCTCATCCTTTGTCTTAAGAAAGTAAACCCATACCTTTCTTGAGAAATCATCTACAAATAAAATGTAGTATTGGCATTTACTTAGGCTTGGTGTGACATTCGGGGATCCCCACAGATTGGAGTGAATGTATTCCAATACTTCACTTGACGTGTGTTTTCCAGTGTTGAAAGCTGTCCTATGAAGTTTGTCCTGGATGCAATATTCACACTTCATTAGTTTACTGATCTCATTTGCCTTTATTAGTTTCTTCTTGACTAACACTTTCAGCCCTTTCTCACTCATATGACCCAACCTACTGTGCCAAATCTCACTCATGTTCATTGTCTCTTCAGCTGTATTCATTTCTCCATTTTCTGTTTTTCCATCCATCAAATAAAGTGTTTCCTTATAATCTCCTGCAAGCACATTCTCATCATTATGAAACACTTTCAGTCTGAAATCCTTTTATTGAAACCAACAACCTTGAGTTTCAAGCTCTCCTAGAGAAATGAGATTTCTCCTTGCTGTTGGTGAATATCTTACCTTGGACAAGATAATCTGCTTGTCTTCATGATTAAGGATTTTAACCTTACCAATGGTAGTTCTCTCGCAGTAAGTATCATTTCCCATAAGAATTTTTCCTCCCTCTATCTCTTCTATATCAAACATGTAATCCTTCTTGAGCGTCATGTGATATGAACAACCAAAATCAAGTACCCACCCTTCTCTAGAGTGTTGTTCAGAAGCTGTTAGCATAATTGGCTCTTCTTCTTGAGCCTTACCTATGCTAGCTTCAGCTCTTCCTGATTTAGACTGACTTGAACCTGCCTGATAGCGTTTTGGACATTCTCGTTTGAAATGATCTTCACTCCCACACACCCAGCATCCCTTTTTGAACTTTGACTGAGACTTACTTCTCCCAGCACTTTTCCCTCGCTGCTGATTTTGGTTTCTTTTGTCGGGTCTGCCTCTTGCTTGAGTGAATAATCCTTCCTCTGCAGACTTTGGCTTTGGTGAGATTCCTTTCTCTTTCAACTCTAGTTCAATTGAGTATGCAGATCGAATTATCTCTTTCAGAGTAATTGTATCTTTTCCACTACTATACTTCAAAGTATGAACTAGGTTATCAAACCTTTTGGGCAAACTATTCAAGAGAATAGTTGCCTGATCTTCTTCACTCATCTCTACACTCAAACTTGACAAATCTGATATCAACTTGTTAAAAGTATCAAGATTTTTATCCAAGTTCTTATCTTCTTCCATTTTAAAACTGAAGAACCTTTGCTTTAAGTAAAATCGATGTGGTAAGGATTTTACCTGGTAGATATTCTCTAAAGCATTCCACATGTTGTAGGCAGTTGGTTCCTTTAAGACTTTCCTTAGCACAATATAGGATAGACTAAGACTTAGGAGATTTTTGACTCTACGGTCCTTATCTCGCCTTTGCGGGTCTATCTTTGTCTCACGCTCTTCTGGGCTTTCTGACTCAAGTCCTTTCCCTTTTGGATCGACCAAGTAATCCGGATGAAGAACTGCATCGAATCCCAGAATTTCCAGCTGTGCTAACACTTTGTGTTTCCACAATGCAAAGTCTCCTTCTCCATCAAACTTCTCTACCTCAAACCTTCCAAGTGTTGGCTCCATTGATTTTCTGTTTTAGCCCTGAAAATCAGTTACTCCAGATCACACAACACATAGATCAGTTTTTTTTCGACTTCACAGATATAAACACAAACAAAAGGTATAGACTATATTTTACTCAAGACGTTTTATCTACAATAAGATTGTCCTTAGTTTAATGGTTTTCCTTCAGATAAATCGCCTCCACTCCAAGAGTAAAACCAGAGAACAAAGCAAAAAAGTAAACCGTAGCTCTGATACCACTGTTAGTATTTTAACCCTTTGTACTTTTCTGTTTGATTTCTATAGTCAACTTTGTTTGTTTTCAGTTTTTAATGTTTCCTTTGTTACGTGTTTGCAGATGATGAAAGCAAGAAAGAAAACAGACACCAAGATTTATGAGTTCCCAAGGTTAGAACAACCTTGGTACATCTCGGTGAGCATAGAACCCTAGCTCACAACTTCCACTCAAAGAAACCATGATCAATCGTTCACAAATACACCAAATGACACTCAACCCAACAATCTTAAGAAGCAATAAACACTAGATACCAATTACTTCTTTTATTGTTTGAGATTTCCCCATTGATTCTGCACGATCGTCTCTTTTCCTTCTCTTTGAGTTTCTCCTTTGTTTTCTTGTGTTTTTTTCTCTCTCGTACAGAAAACACCTGCAGCCCCCTACTTTTAAGCCTGCAACCTTCTCCTTTTTCCATTGCAACAAGTTCCTGTTTCGACCAATCAAAAGATTGTCTTCTAATGACATTAAAACGCATAGTTTCAATAAAAGATAAGAACTGGGTCGTTGACTTGGGCCGAATAGATCAGTCAACTCACAACTTCAAATCCATACTCACTCAGAGCCAATGTTTCCCAACTAATTATGCAGTCCAAATCTGTTGTGATTTTCGATAATAAAATATTTAAGAAGAGACGAACGAATTCAATAACAACTTTCAGACTTGTCGCTGTTTATTAATTTCGTTATACGTTTATGAACTGTTCAATGATTTGCCTCTGTTTCATCGAAAACAGTAGTTTACTTCATCTCTCTGATCGGCTTGTTTGTTGGGCTTGAATTCTTTTATGATATCTGATTCAGATTATGCACGCATTATCCATATGATTTCGAAAACTTCCTGGTTGATAATTTAAAGCAGCGTATTATATTCGCTAATTTAGTTAAGCATAATCTTGAAATCTGTAATGCTTATGCTTTTTATACATGTAATAGTCTGGCAAATCCTTTTCTTAATCATACTTAGACTGTTTCTAACTAGTAGCAGCGAGGACTATTCAGGCTATGGCTTCGAAAAGAATTAAGAAGGAGCTTAGGGATCTGCAAAGGGATCCTCCTGTGTCATGTAGTGCCGGTTAGTATGATTTCTTTTTTCACCGTTTTATTATAATCTTTGAAGTATCTTCTGTCGACTTTAAATCACCACTTTAACACTTGGGTTTAATAATTTAGTAATTTACCATCAGAATTTGGATCTTCTGTACCGACTAAGACACACATATAGAGATTCAGTAGCTGATTTAGCAAACTCAGGAACAGTTTCAGGTTAATGAAGGGTTTCTTAAAGAAAAAGGCCACATTGTGAATTGTTTGGATTCTAGTGAGTTGGTGATGTTATTAGGTCCTATGGAAGACGATATGTTCCATTGGCAAGCAACTATTATGAGTCCAACAGATAGTCTATTCACTGGAGGTGTATTTCTTGTTTCCATTCACTTCCCACCAGATTACCCCTTCAAGCCACCAAAGGTAACATTGGTTTTGTATTACTTCTTATGTTTATTTGTGGAGATTATTGAATTAGTTTATCATACATCCTTGTACATAGAAGCTGAGTTCAATCACAAGTAGTTTGCTTTTGTGGCAATAGGCAATGATTTTATGATGTAGGTTTCTTTCCGCACCAAGGTTTATCACCCGAATATCAATAGTAATGGCAGCATCTGTCTTGACATTCTGAAGGAGCAGTGGAGCCCTGCACTTACCATATCCAAGGTGATCAAATCGTTTCATCTCCACACTTGTACAACCTCATCAGTCTGTTTGTCCACCACACTTCTCATGTTCATGTCTCAGTTATTGTCATGTCTTTGTTCATTCTCTTTAGTGTGATCATTTGATTTGTTCAACCTCTTTCAATTGGTTTTATGGACATACAACATCCTAGTCTTGGTGTAAAATATTGGTATTAGTTCCTTACCTCCCGACCTCTGAAGTGGCAAAATCTGTTTTATAGGAGTTACGTTATGTTGCAAGTTGCATCTTGCAAGGCCCTGATCTAGGAATTCATTATCAATGTTGATGACATGATATCTGGATTTGTGTTTTAGATGTCAAAGTATGGTCATTAGCTATATCGAATCAAAAGTTCCAATATTCTTTTATTTGGACATATCATTCAAATTGTTTGAGTTGGTCTCTGTATTTTCCACAGGTTCTTTTATCGATATGCTCATTGTTGACAGATCCAAACCCTGATGATCCTCTGGTTCCTGAAATAGCTCTCATCTACAAGACAGACCGAGCCAAGTATGAGAGTATTGCCCGATCCTGGACCCAGAAGTATGCAATGGCATGAATGGCAATGGCAATAATATGCCCCGCACCAGTATATTGCGCATTGTCTGAAAACAGGAGAAAATTATAAAACCTGGGTTTGACTTTTGCGTTGCTACTTTTGCCTATTGTGGCTTAATTTGTATATCTTTAACCCGTGTGTTGTGGGGGTGTGCATGAGCTTTACTATCCTTAATGAGACATGAGATGTTACTTGACTAGTGTTGAATAAATAATATTCACACACATAAGTTTGCTAATTATTTTAAAACATTAATAGTTACAATATCATTACTGAAATTATATTGACAAACATATTTTGATTATCTTAACAAGTTTACACGGTGTTAGATTCCTATTGGCTGTAATTGTTCTCGTCTTTGTCCTACTAGAAAAATTCAAAGAGTAGAATAGTTGTATATGACTAGGCCTTTCAAGCGGTTCAACAGGTCAAACGGAGCGAGACCCACAAATAAAGAATCATATTGACCGGCCTATATAACGTGTTCCATTTCTAGATTCAGTAAAAAGTAAGTCATTTTATTTTATAAGTTTTTCTAGTTAAAACATGTTTCATTTTATTTTATAAGTTTTTCTAGTCATTTTTCGTTATACATTTTTTTTAGTTAAAAACTCAAATATTAAGAATTTATTTTACATAAATATCATTTAATTAAGAGACAATTACACCAACAATTTATTTATAATTTAAACATAGTTTATATAAAACAAAAGGTGTGGAAGGAGTTAACTGCCAAAAAGACATGTCGGCCATTTCAGGGTGAGTCGATTATGAAGAAACAGAGTATCATTTACTTTTGGAAAAGAACACGGATAACAGAGAGAGAGAAGTGCACGAAATCCTGATTTTTCCCAAAATTCAAAATCTCTCAAGAGATCGGAGAAATTCTAAATATGGAATCTCTTCGATTTCGTAGATAGAGAGAGGTATAGCCGTCGTCATCTTATCTATTTTCGCGTTTATTTTACAGATCGATGTTCTCTGTTACAACTTTTGTTACTATTTTTGTAATTTGTCGAGATTTCTCGCTTTGGAATCGGCCTTGCTTATCACCAGAAGGATTCGTTAGGGTTTCGTAGCGTTTTTTTTTCGCGATTCGTTTTACATCATCGGCATTGCTTTTATATTTTTCGACGCGTGATTTTTCCTTGAAATTTAGGTTTCGAAATTTTTTGAATTCGACTTATTTTCTTGCTTAGTGGATTTTAGTTCGTGGTCTTGGCGTTTTTGGCAATCCTGTGACAGATTACGCCTTTTTTAAAAAAGGTTTTGGGGATTCGAAAGGAGTTTTTGAGACGCTTTGGCTGCTTTTGAAGATGTCAGGTACTTTTTGTTTTCCATTGCCAGTGAATTGGTTGGAGTGCAAAAAAAATAGTTTCGCTTATTTGTTGCAGGTTGTGAGCAGACAAGAGAGAAAATATCAGATTCTGAGTGCACAGAGGATGAACCACGGCGTTCTAGAATTGGGAATTTGAGAAAGAAGGCAATTAGTTGTTCGAGTAAACTTACACATCCTTTGAAGAGAAAAGGGAAACGGAAAATCGACTTCCCAATTCCTTACATCGAGGATATTAGGGATGATAAAGAGGAGGAGGTTGTTCTTAAGCTGCGTCAAGAACTTCTAAAGAAAGATTTGTTGCCTCCAAGACATGATGATTATCATATGTTGTTGCGGTAAAGTAGAGAAATTTGATTCAGTATCCGTCCAAACTAAGATTCATTTGTTGCTAAAAGGAACTCTTTGTTCCCTCTTTTCTTATAGAGCTCAGGATAAGATTTTTTTTTAAAGGCTTTTATACTCTTACGATTTTTAGGTTTCTGAAAACTATGGAATTCAACATAGAGAAAACTGTTATGACATGGGAAGAAATGCTCAAATGGAGGAAAGAATTTGGAACAGATCGTATATTACAAGTAAGGAAAATGGCTTTAGCTGTTGCTTCAACACTTGATTACAGAAAAGAATAGTAGCATGCTGGCTAACTTGGCTAAACCCGGCCAAGATAAGGTAATGTTGGCTTCTTGCTCCTGACCTAACAACATTTTACAAATCGATCAAATAGGATTTCAGTTTCAAAGAGCTGGACAAAGTCGTACGGCACTATCCTCAGGGGTATCATGGAGTTGACAAAGATGGGAGACCTATCTATATTGAGAGACTTGGAAAAGCTCATCCTGGTAAGCTTATGGATGTTACTACCATAGAGCGATACTTGAGATACCATGTACAAGAGTTTGAGAGGACCCTTCAAGAGAAACTCCCTGCATGTTCAATTGCAGCTAAACGACGAGTCACTACAACAACTACAATACTTGATGTTGAAGGCCTGGTATGGTAAATTCATATGGATGCTCAAAAATAATCACACAGCTTTTCTTGATCATAACAACCCTCTAGTGGTCAATCAGGGTATGAAGAATTTTACTCCTACAGCTGCGAATCTCCTGGCCTCCATTGCTAAAGTAGACTGCAACTATTATCCTGAGGTACCTAACTCTTCGAAGAATACACATTTTGTACTTCAAGCACTAAAGGGGAGGAGATTTTGTGATGGGCTTAATGAACTGTGTGGATGTGGATATTCCGGTTGCTCTAAAAGTTTGTAATCATGGTCTCTGACTCTTGCAGACTTTGCACCGAATGTTCATTGTCAATGCAGGGATTGGATTCAGGAATTTGCTTTGGCCTGCCGCACAGAAATTTCTTGATCCGGTTACTATTGGAAAGATACAAGTAATGTTTTTTGCTCTGGTTCTAAGCATATATTCTCCTCTTCTTTCTGTCTGCAGCCACTCATTACTTGTATTACTCAGGTTTTGGAGCCAAGGTCCTTGCCAAAGTTACTTGAAGCAATTGATTCCAGGTTAATTTGTTATAAGTCACCTCATAAGTGCTTTTTTCATATATAACCTGATTCAAGTTTTGGTTACGGCAACTGACAGTTTTTTGGCATAGTAACGTTATCATTTAGTAATTTTCTTTTCTCCCCCTACAGCCAACTTCCTGAATTCTTAGGAGGCTTATGCAAATGTTCGGACGAGGGAGGCTGCTTGAGATCAAACAAAGGACCCTGGAATGATCCTGAAATAGTTGAGGCATGTCCCTTATTGTTTTTTTTGTTTATAAGATTCAAGCATCCATGAGCTGTCATGATAAGTTGAGATAATATTATCGGTGTTTTGTTTTGCAGCTCGTACATCACATGCAAGTAATTCCTGTAACGCAAACTACAAAAACTCCTCTTCGTATAAGAGAATATGATTCTGCCACTCAGGTGATCCCGCCTGAAGTGAGCTCAATGCTTCATTAGTTTACGCGGTTTTATTTATGTGTTCCGTACAATGTTGTAACTCTAGTTCTTGTCAGGAAAGGTATAACGAAACACTAAAAGAAGAGCCAGATTCTGAAGAACATTACTTTTCGTCTGGGTCAAGATTTTCAAAGTACACTTGTTTAGTTCCTCCACGCTCTGATGAGGTGCTTTTCAGAATCGATTATTTCTTTTCGATCTGTTTGTTTCTCACAACATTATATTTCAATTGTTTCTTTTTTTGAGTAAGCCTCTTTTTGCAGGCTAGTACATCAGACGGTGATAAATTCATTACCACCTTGGAATCAGCAGGACCAGGTGAAGCCCTGTTACTTAACACCAACACTGAAAATTCTTCTTCTACAAATACATCCAGAAGAGAAGGTATTTCTTTTCTACATGCTTTGTTATGGAATTTCGTTAATATTCTGAACATATCGATTATAACCACTATTTTATATTCAAATGATCATTTTATCACATTTCAGGTGGTCGAATCTTACGGTTTGGTGGTCTTAGAGAAAAAATCAACGGCGAGAACATTCTTCACTTGGTGAAAGTACTTGTAGCCTTTCCACTGAAGCTATTTGCTCTCTTTGGTTTGTTATTTCCTGGATATTTGCAAAGACAGAACTGTGTGGATGTCCCAGATCCGTCGATAAACAACCAGATTCTTCAGTGTTTGGATCGTCTTAAGAATTTAGAGAAAGAATTCACAGAGACTAGTAGAAGCCCTGCAAAAATCCCAGAAGCAAATGAGAAGCTGTTAATGGAATCTCTGGAGAGGATCAAATCTCTAGAACTGGATCTCGACAAAACCAAATCTGTACGTACTCTCTAGATCTTGACATTACAGTATTAGTAAGAGAAGTTATGATCTGATCCTTTTATGTGTATTTCAGGTATTACATTTAACATTGACAAAACAACTTGAACTCACAGAACAGTTTGATTTAAATATTTTATTTTAAATTTTTATAAGAAACGTAGTTCAATGTGATTCTCAATTTGGGTTATAATTCCGGTTTGGTTCTTATTGCTTTTTGGTATGTTGGCAGCGAAGAAGGCGATGCTGTATGTGAAGCTTTACGGAGACAGATTATTATTGTATTTACAGAAATTGAGGGTTCTATAAAGCATACCTTTTGGGAAATTTTCTTTCTCTTTCTTTGTAAAAATTATTGAAATTCTGTGTGGGGAACTAATATAATAAGTTGTTTTCTTCATAAAGCTTTTATTACCTTTAGTTTAGTTATCGATTAACTTAATATTGATTCTTAGCCAAAACTGCTTTTCAAATATTATATAACTGTGTTATTTTTTTAGACGGAAATAAAACTTAATAGTCACTAGTCAGATTTGGTTTTTTTTTTTCATCAAATATTATTAATTATTTAAATCATTGTTTATAATAGAAGATAAGAAATAAAGACATATATAAAAAATGTTGCAGTTAACATAAGATGTCATGGTAGATGATGCTAGAGTATCCGCACGTTGATTTGCTGTTCGTCGTTGGTGATTAAATCGTAAATTTTGGAACATAGATTCCCAATGTTTTTGAATGTTGCAATATTATTTTTAACAGTTTTTTTAATATCCCTAATATATTAATTGAGAATCATTTTTAAAAAATAATCTTATCTCGATGTGTTATTTACAACTATACCAGCTGAGGTGTAATCTCTCAAAACAAATTTAAAACAAGTCTTAATTTACTAGATAAATTACTATATATGCCATTCAATCACCATTAATACACATAAAATCATTAGAATAAATTTTATAAATCTTTCCCTACATTATCTACTACTAATCAATACATAATTATTATATGTCAATGCCAACATTTTGATTTAAATTTTAATTGAAAAATAGTCAAACTATATTTATATTCTTTTATATTTATCGATAACATATTTTAATTTCTACACCAAAATATTTTACATGATTTTAGTATAAGCACTTATATTTTGTTTTAATTTTAATTGAGTTTTAAAATTTCTTTACTAGAATTTTTTAAATTTCAAATATTCAAATCTTTTCACATAGAAAATGAATTTTTACTTATATAAAACAATCCATAAGACTATATTTTATATTATACATAATACAATTATGATATATTATTTTATCATGGTAATATGATTTTTAAATTTTCAGACAATATTTCAATATATAAACTAATTATATATATTATTTTTATAAAATTTTATTGTATAAAATATAATAAATAATTTACTCTGCGCATGGCGCGGGTCAAAATCTAGTTAGAATCTTATTTTTTCAAGTTTTACAAAAAAGTTCATTATTTTAATTTATAAATATTTTTGAAATTTTAAAGAAGTGAAAATAGTATATTGTTTCCTTTGTTTTATTTTAAGTAACAAATAAATTTGGTTAAAACATCATTTATTAAATTTATTTTAATAATTTTTTGTACATATATTAAAAACTCATTTCATTTTTAATTTTTATATAACTGAAAATCATTGATTATCTACCTAAAAATCAATAACAACAAACTGTAAATAGTTAAAATAAAAACATAGGTCAAGTTATTTTACATTGAAATCAAAAAAAGCAATTCACTAAAATAACACTATTTCAAGTTTTTGTTCCAAATATATCACTAGTCATTTAAATTTTCAAAAATAACACAAATTTAATATTAAAATAATTATAAATTTATTCCTAATGAAAAAAATTTAAATCCTAAATTGGAAAAAATGAACTCAAATATTATGTTTTAATTTTATATATAGTTTATTTAAGGTAAATAATTATTTTTATATAATAATTTATGATATTTTGAGAATTTTAGTTTTATTGTGATAAATTTGGAAGATAAATTTAAAATGACGATATTTTATGATATTACTCAATCAAAAACTTCATTTATAATGTAGCAAATAAATTGAGAGAATATTACTCTCCATAATATATTAGTTTATAAAATTAATCACTTTATCGTAATTTAAAAAATGAATATTTCTTAAAATAAAAATATAATATATACAAGGGTTTGAACTGTTATAAAAGATAACAATCATGATTAAAAGTATAAGTGAAAGTAGAACTAAAAGTTAAAATTTAAGTTGTGAGAAATTTTATGAATTTGAAGTGATTTTAGGAAAGTTAAGTGCAATTGGTTATGTTTTTTACTTTAGTTTTTTTTTATCTATAAACTTTAAAGCCATAAAAATCATTACTAATCACTCTCAACAGCTATTGACAAAAAGAGCTGGAACTGAAATTTTGAGAATGTAAAGATCAAAAAATGAGTCGAATGAAGTCATTTTTTTTGGCAGTGAGTCAAGTGATTAAACATTATTTATGAAAGGCTAAAATGTCACCGCTTGGATTGAGAATAGAAGAATCAGACAAGACAGAGCCTCATGTTTCCGCATTGACCAATTATCACTGACCTACCTTATCCTATTCTTTTTTGAAATTTTGTTTTCATTTTCGGGGGTCGCCATAGCTCGTCTTTTATATGATCTCTTGGTCACCTGCGGAAACCAAAAAATCATGGAGCTCAACTTCCTCTCTAGATTACTGTTCTCCTTTCTTCTACTCACAATATTTTCTTCTTTCTCATCTTCAAGTTTCATCTCAGGTTACACTCTCTTCCCCCAAAAACTCCAATCTTCTTGATCAAATTATTCGTTTTGGTTAGATGGGTCATCATCGGCTTACTTGTTTTCTTATTGCAGATGGTGTGTTCGAATCTCAGCGTTTGGTTATTGGGAGAAACCTGCTTCAGACCCCAAAAGGCAAGTTTTTTATTTATTTTAAAATCTCTATTTCTTGAACTCATTGTTCTCATAAATGAACGATTTATGTTCATTGAGCAACAATCTTGATTCTGATTCAGAAATTTCTGGGAGGAAAAAGCTTGAGTTCTTGCTACTCTGCGATTTCCGCCTTTGAAGTTCTTTACTTTTGGTCATGTGTATAACATGGGTTATCGATGATCTTCAAATCTCTACAAATGTTTCCATTGATCTCCTAAACTATTTTCGATTTTATGGCATAAAACATGGAATTGTAGCGATTCTTTGGACGTGTGGTTCATGTCTATGAAACCATTTTCAGACAAGAATTGTTGACATAGATTTCTCTCGTTTTTTTTTGTTTTAAATTGGAAACAGCATGTCCAGTGAAATTTGAGTTTCAAAACTACACGGTCCTAACTAGCCAATGCAAAGGTCCCAACTACCCACCAAAGGAATGTTGTGCGGCCTTCAAGAACTTTGCGTGTCCTTACGTTGACGAGCTCAACGACGGAAGCACAAACTGTGCAGCCACTATGTTCACTTACATCAACCTCTACGGTAAATACCCGTCTGGCCTTTTCGCAAACCAGTGTAAAGAAGGTAAACAAGGTCTAGAGTGCCCCGCTTTGCCTCCTGCTATAGAAGCAGATGCAAACGCAGCCACCACAGCTTCTTCTCGTCTTTGGCTAGCCACTTCCGCAGCTTTTTTGGGGTTGGTTAGCTTTTTCTGGGGCCAGGAATGTCAGATTTCTGCAGCTTATTTGTAACAAACCTGAAGAAGAGATTGTATGTATGATTTGATGTGCTGTGTCACTGTTTTGATTTTTAGGTAATTTTTATGAGTTTCGTGTGTATAATCAGATCTCCTGCAACCTCAGCTCTCTTCTTATATAAATCAATGAAGTTAATAAGTGATTAAAAGATAGTGAAAGGATTAGTATATAATGGTTTCACAAAGCTCTTTTAAGTACTGTACTGTATGGATATGTATATATTTATCATGGTTTACTATCTATGGCTTTTGAGTACAATCAATAATGGACACTATACATATAGGGACTTATGTAAAGTACCTTTGCATACGACTGTTACCAGCCTCTCTCACCAACCATTAGAGATTCACCACATGAGTCTTGACTTGCGACGGAACTGCTTCTTTGTGATACACCAAGGACCCGGGAAGCTACTTAACTGCACATAGTAATTAGTAAAAACTCAGTTACGTGAGGCTTATCATGACTGAACTCTGTTGATCTCAAGAGTAAGCTTTGAACATATGTTCAGTTTATAATTGGACTAATGGAGTTTACGAATCACTATTCTTACTTCACCAAAATGTGTTTAACTACTGAAGGTAGATTTCGGATAATATGCACACAAGAATTAGTCTGTTGGTCTATTAAACCGACCGCGAAATTTTTTTCTGCATTGTATATTTCCGGAATATGAGTGTGTGACTTGTTAGAATTGACCCTATGGATAGTACAGAGAATGTGGTCTGTCATCTTTATCAAGATGGTTTTACTTCGTCGGATATTCATTCGAGTATCTGGAGCACGAAATAGATCAAATAGATCACAAAGTATTCGAACTAACTGTCGTGGAAGTTGAGAAAAAGGGTTCGTCACCAAATAATAGGTTGAAGAATATGAATTAAAAAATAGTATCTACTTACGTTACTGATAAGCTTTGCCCCATGCCATGCTGTGTCCACACCGCAAGGAGGAGGGATTACTCTGACTCCATTGCAAATAGATGAAGGAAGGTAGTCATAAAGCTCTCTTTCTAGCCTTTCTGGATACAGCACACAAAACAAAACAAAGAACCCCGATAAGCATGCTAACCATATCCTTTGGAATGAGTTTCAATGCTCTTTCCAGTTGTATGCATGAAGCATTGGCTATTTCTGACAAAAGAAAGATTGAAACGAAACAAGGAGGTAATATGATTGTACCAGCCAGTCCTGGCAAACACGCACTTCCTCCAGCCAGTACTACAGTCCTGAACCAACTACTGTCACCTGTAAGTCCCGCTGCATCACAGTGATCCATACAGAGCGCCACTGCCTGCTGCAAACTCATTGCACGCCTGTTTGGCGATGACAAAAACAATAAAAAATACATATATATTATAAAATGGCCAAAATATAGGCCATGATGATATTATTTCTAGTTTCAGAACTAATTCATATCAAATATACCAGAGAGCCTTCAAGATTTAATTTGATTGTAATTAGTAGGCCAGGTCTTACATTCCAGCAAGACGTGGTTGGAATAGTATTTCTCCCGTTTGAAAACGCTCAATCGATAGAGTAAACAATCCTTCACCGGCAACTTCCATTGAAGCTCTAGTGTCTCGTGAAAGTTCAGCTTTGTAATCCAGAGCCACATAACAGAGTTTCTACATTCGTACAAACAAAAGGCATCATATAAATCAACTGAATACAACAAACTATAGTCAGTAACTTCCAACTTGAAGTTCTATTTACTAATGCTTGTGCATAAGTTGCACATATTCAAAGCTTTAAGGATATCACGATAAACTATACAGAATTGGTTGAAGATTACAAGGCGCTTTGAATGCATTCGTTCTGATGGTTGGTGAGAGGTATATAGTAAAGTAATCTTACAACTATACAGGAAAAGAGACCTAAATTTGAATTATAGAATAGCCATTAAAAACGAAAACATATGTAGCTTTTTGCTACCAGGGACACATTGGTTGACTGTGGTACCTCTTTTAGAGTACGAACAGTGTAGAGTGATTGAAAGGCAATGTTGTTTTCTTGCATCTTCTCCTTCAGGAAGCCCGTGAGTTTCAATGCTCCAAAACCAATGACTTCTACACCCACCTGGCGCATCACCTTGCCATGCAAAACTGCAGAACACCCAGAAAAAGCAAATTGCTAAGACGGCAGTGAATGATGCACAAAGATAGTTTTAGGAAACTGAAATGTTGACATTATTATCTTTTTGACACAACAGGTCAACTTCAATTCCACATAGAGAATCACATGATAAATGAATAAAGCTACGAAGACCAGCGTGTGGTTAAACAACATCTGAGAGGATACTGAAATAGTTGAATCACATTGAAAGAAACACAAGCTTACTAGGAAGAATGGTTATGACTTGAAAACCAATGTTAACAACAATTCCAGATGTCCGCCGAGCAGCATATAGAGCTAAAACAGCCTGAAAAATACAGCAATATTAATTGTATATTGTCTATGACTGTAACAGTAATCAACACCAATCATTTGGCAGCAAATTCACTAATCGCCGACTACTGGTAAGATAATTTATCAATTCCACAAGAAGAAAAAAAATCTCATCAAACTCATTTGATTAATTCGACAGGGTCTAACCAAAAAAGTGTGGCTACGGAGATGGAAGATGATTCCCACAGACAAAAACACTGCTCCGAAGTTTCAATGCAAAAATACATATTTTGGAACAATAATCACTAAGGATTTTAAGAGTGAACAAAGACTCACCTGATTAACTGCACACACTGCAGGAACATTCATGTCAAACAAAACATTAAGGATAGCAGTTTTAAGTTGCCGCCTTGATGCCTTGGCCGACTCAGTATCTGAAACCAAGGTTTAATAAAACCTTAAGACGGGAACCACGAAATGTAATCCTGAAGATAAACAGGTAAAATTGTAGCTACCATCAAAATGGCAGAGAGGTAGTGACACCACTATTGGCTGCATAGAGGGCTTTACCTGCATCCTGTAACAAAACTATCACATAAGAAACTAAGTGGGAGTTTCAAAGCTGTAGATACAGTTCTTAAAATCATTCAGCTGTGACAAAATGACAAAACAAACCTGGTGAAAATGGTTGCAAAGAACTGTTGAAGTCTAGCGTATATGGGTGACTCAATGTTGCCAAATTCCTGGCGATCAAACTAGTAAGAACTATCTTGTGTGCCAGAGAGAAGAGGCAATCTAATTATATTTGTGATAAGAAATAGTGAACTGCTCTAGTGCAAAGATTATCTCACCAGAAAAGTTGCAGAACGTCCAGAAGGAGAAGCAAACTTGCTCCAGCCATATTTGCAATATCCAGAGCCACCTTCATAACAAAAATGAATAATTTTAAACCCTATTCAGTACACTATGTGATTGTCCCAGAACGATTAAAAAAACAAAGCATACCATCAATAATTATAGAACCAGGAACTTGTGCCCTCTGACCATAAATGCGCATGAATGACAATTCCCCTGATTGACTAGACACCATTCTGCAAAAATAGTTAAACCTTGAATTATCTATAAGTTCAAAGAGAAACAAAAATTCGAAAAAACGGAAGCAAAAAATTCGTAAACTCACCGGAGAGGATATCCAGAACGCAAACTTGTTTCGGCGAAGAAAATGGAGTCCCATGACTCTTGAGAACACTGGAGATAGAAAATCCAGAGACGATTACCACCAGCCAAACATTTCCAGGCTTTGCACGATAAGCTCAATTTCACCGCATCTTTTGGCTCCAACAACATCAATATCTGGAGAAGTATATCCATCGGTAGGTGATCGAAATCCCCAAGAGAGGACGAAGACGACATAGGAACTTGAATCGCCCGCTGACTCACCGAATCCTTGCCACTATTCGACCGGTTCCACACCGATCCCCATACTTTCCTCAGAAACATGACTGATTTTCCCCGTCGTGCTCTGCCTCGGTAACTTACGCCGATATTGTTAGTTTTACTCGGACAGCCAAAAAACAGAAATTTTCTCGAGAAACGAATCAATAAAATCTTGATAACGCGGCGTCTTTATTTCTTCTCCTATTAGAGCTCGACGTGGGCTGTTCAATAAAGTGACACGTATCCAACTTGAGTAGGAACGATCGAGAATGACGAAAATATTTCACTAAATATGTTTTTTATTCGCAACGGGTCACATTTATTTTCAGACAGCTTATGTTGATTTATAACTACGTGTTTTAATCGTATATAGATTTACAATCACGTTTTCCATTAAAAAAATATTCACAAATTATATCATATTATTTATTATTCAATATAAATTAAATTTTTATATAATTTTATTTTTTATTTAATATTATTTTTAATAATAATTTTTATATATTAAATAATAATAATAATTTTTATGCTATTTTTAATTAATTTAATAAAATATATTTATTATTTAACTAAATTAATAATAATAACATATATAATAATTATTTTAATGATTTAAAAATATTTTTATATATATATATATATGAAATTTATTATAATAATAATATCACATTTTGTTGATAATATATCAAAATAAAGTTATTTTTTAAAAATATTGCTGAAATAATATATAATAATTATGTATCAAAGGCATATTGTGTTAAAAACAAATCTCCTCGAAACCTATTAACCACGATTAAAAAAAGGATTATTTTTGTTGAGAATTGAATTGTGGTCTCGATTCTTTTGACAGCTTTAAGTGACAAGTGATCTTTTGATGATATGTGTTTTGTGGTTTTTGGTGTATATATAAATCTTTACATTATTATTTGACAAATATATTTTTTTAAATAATATTTAATTTTTATAATATTACATCAAATGTTATTATAAATAATTAATTTAAAAACTATACAAAATATATAAAATGATTAAAATAATATTAGTATTATAACATCTAATATTTAAAATTCATTTTTTTTAATTTATTTGAATAACTTAAAATAAATAAATTAACTATATTAATATATCTAAAAACTTAACAAATTATAATATTTAATTTATATTCATATTTTAAATACTATATTCATGAATATTATAAATTTAATATTTAATTCAAATTTTTATTAATATATTTGAATAAATTTTTTATCTAAAAAATATTGATAGTGATTTAATATTTGTTAAAAATTTATAAATTACAAACTATTTAAATAAATTTATAAAATAAAAATAAAACAAAATATTATAATTAAATAAATTTGTGTATAGCACAGATCAATTTCTATTGTAGAGTTAAATTTTCTAGCAATTACGATAACAACTCTTCGTATGTAAGTTATTAGTTTTCGATTGTTCCTTAGTATTTATGTTTTTTTTGTCGTAATGTTTATGTTTAAATGATTTAAAAATATTTTTTGTTTTGATTTAATTTATAAAAAAGTATATTCTATTTTTATAACTTTGTTTTTTATAATATTCATAATGTTTTATCAATATTATATCATCTCAAAAACATGATATTTGAGGATTTCACAATTATTACGAATTATATATTCTTATAACATATTAAAAAATACTAATGAGCTGCATGCTTCTAAATTCGATGTTCTTGTGGATAATGGTTGTTTCGGTTGTGGAGACTTTAACAATGGTTGTTTCGGTTGTGCAGACTTCAACACTACTTCTGCAATTTTAATCAGGAGAGAGTTCGATTTCGGGAAAATGTTTTGAAGCTAAAATGAATTTGGTCGTTTGAATTTCAAAAAAGTAAAATTTATTTTTCTTAAGAAAGCGTGATTTTGCCTGTTTAATTTGTGATGATATTATTATATTTGATTATAAAATCTCAAAATTTGTGATAATATATTTATTTTAATTTAGTAAAACAGATTGTTTTCAATTAAGAGATTAGTAATATTAATTCAAATTTTCTCTAATTTGAATCGTGCAAGTATAAATTGAAGAACTATTTATCTTTTATTTTATTCAGAGCATTTGTATTTTCTTTGAAGAATGTTGATTTTTTTTTGGGTTGTTAGGGTTTATTCCCTTGTGCGTTTTACGTTGGAACCTTATTGAGTTTCCACAAAATTCAGATTTCTGGCGAAGTAAATTGTTTCTGTCCCTCGAAAATTTCGGTAAGCGTAATCTAGAATTCAGAATCCGTAATTTGTGGAGGGTTAATGTGTTCATAGAGTTGTGTTCAGATTGTGTTGTCTTTGCCATTATGTTCTGTTATGCTTTAATTGATTCGTGAATTTTTGATTTGTCAAAACCATGAATTGGCGTGATTTTCGTCTCGTAGATTTTATGGTTGTGTTTTCTGTTGCAGGTAGGAAGCTGGTTCGATATGGCTGACTTTGTTTGTTCTGTTTCCCTTGTTTAATGGAGGTCGTTTCATCTCTGTGATTAAGATTTTTCAGTTCTGGACCAAATTGATCTCACCCCATGTCTGATTACAATGGTGATGAACCTGAACATGAAAATATAGCCAATGAATACATGGATGATCTAGAGGACGATATGAATGCAGAGTTTGAAAGGGATATCGATACATCTGATTCAGAAGTTGAAGATTTAGACCAATTGGTTTGTGTTTCCTCTGTTTCTCATATTTTTAGTTTTTACTTTGGGTATATTCTCTGACACACGATCTCTTGTACATGGAGTATTTCAGAACAAGGCTGACGATACTTCTGCTGCTCAAGCTCGGAATGGAAAAGACATTCAGGGTATACCGTGGGATAGACTTAGTTTTACTAGAAAAGAGTACCGAAAAACTAGGCTAGAACGGTATAAAAACTATGAAAATATTCCTAATTCGGGTGAGACATCTGGGAAAGTGAGTTACATTTCATGCTTCTCCAAGTTTATCTATTAGGAGATCTACGTATATTGTCCTTTTACTCACTCTAGTCTTATGGAACCAGGACTGCACGAATACTAAGAAAGGCGGCTCTTTCTATACGTTCAGGAGGAGTTCTAGATCAGTGAGATCAACGATTCTCCATTTTCAGGTTTGTCAAGTGCACCACTTAGCCCTGGATCATGTGTAATTTGGTTCATTAGGCTTTTGTTTCATCGTCTGATGCGCAAAATTCAATTGTAGACCTCCCATGTGCTATATTATTTCTGATGGAACTATAGTTTCATGGAAAGCTGATCATAGTTTGGCAACATAAGCTAAATTATTCTCATTTTGTTGTAGTTGAGGAATTTGGTTTGGGCTACATCAAAACATGATGTTTACCTATTGTCCAACTACTCCATCAGCCACTGGACTTCTTTGACAGGTGGGATGAATGAAATTCTTAACGTTAAAGGTCATGTGGCTCCATCTGAGGTTCGTTTCTGAAGCCTTATCCAGACCAAATAATTAATTTGACTCGGGATTTACTTTCATCTAAAGATGATTTTCCATATTTTTCAGAAACATCCCGAGAGTTTGTTGGAAGGGTTTACACGGATTCAAGTAAGCACTCTTGCAGTAAAAGAAAGGCTGCTAGTTGCTGGTGGATTTCGGGGAGAAATCGTTTGCAAGGTTAGTTTAGAGGCTTTGAATGGATATTAAGGATGTTAGCAACCTTGGTATTTCGAGTAACTGCTTTGAAGTCTCTTTCCATTGATTTAGAATGTCAAAGAAGTTGTTTATTCATGTTCTAATGTTGTGAATTTTTGCTTTCCCTTGCAAACAGCATCTTGATAGACCTGGTGTGAGCTTCTGCTCACGCACAGCTTACACGGAAAACGCTCTCACCAACGCAGTAGATATATACAGAAACGCTAGGTACCTCTCTGCATTTCATATCAATTTGGTGGTTATGATTTTCCAAGTTCAGGCGATAGAAGAAACGGAAATTGAAAGTATTTGTATGATCTTACAGTGGCGCACTTCATTTCATGGCCTCAAATAATGACTGTGGAGTCAGAGATTTTGATATGGAGAGATATCAGCTAGTCAAAGTCTTCCGTTATCTCTGGCCAGTCAACGTAAAGCTCACTTAATTTCTCATTTTCGGCTTTTCTGCTGCAAAAAAATAAAACTCAATAGCTTACATACATACAATTTTGGCAATTTTAACAGCATAGCTCCCTAAGTCCTGATGGAAAACTAGTAGCAGTCGTTGGAGATGACCCAGATGGTCTATTGGTAGACTCAAGTAACGGACAGGTACCTAGCACTCTTCTTTCTGGTTACTCGACTACTTACTACTCAGCTTAGTTCTTGATATCTTACTGTTTTTGAGTGTGTGGCAGACAGTGGGGACGCTAAAAGGTCACTTAGATTATTCATTTGCATCAGCTTGGCATCCGAACTGTGTAACATTTGCCACCGGAAACCAAGACAAGACCTGTCGGATTTGGGACACAAGGAATCTCTCTAAATCAATCGCTGTCCTAAAAGGTAACCTGGGAGCGGTTAGGTCGATTAGGTACACATCAGACGGTCAGTATATTGCAATGGCCGAGCCAGCAGATTTCGTCCATATCTATGATACAAAAACAGGTTACAAAAAGGAGCAAGACATTGATTTCTTTGGAGAGATTTCTGGGATTTCGTTTAGTCCAGATACTGAATCTCTCTTCATTGGTGTTTGGGACCGGACTTATGGAAGTCTCTTGGAGTATGGTCGAACCAGAGATTACAGTTATCTCGATTCATTACTTTGATGAAATATTAAGCCAAAAGAAAGAAAGAAAATTTACACAAAATAATCTGTTATATGCCGTCTTTGTTAGGTTCTCTAATCATAACAACAAAAGAGAGACACTACGGTTCGATTGAGAAGCTGTTCGTTCATTTCTGCATTTTGCTTTATGTTAAAGTGTACATTTACCAATGGACTTGGCAACTGTCTTGGGATAATTCTGTCATTTCCATCCGAAATCTTTTAGATTTTCGGTTAGTAGTTTCAACAAAATTAAGAGAAATTATAGATTGGGACATTATTAGGCCCCCTAATTTATACGCTAAGTTTAGTAAAGATTCATATGGTTACAAGAATATTCTCTTTTCGTCCCGCCTAGTTCCTGTGTCGTTCTACACCCACGATTCATACTTGTAGGTTCTTTTTAGGGTTAGGTATATTGACCAAACCCAAAATGTGAATCCGATTCAAAACACACCTTCGAATCCAAAGAGGTATGGGTAGTTGAAAAATAGACAAATGGGTTTGTTAGCTTAGTACATTAGTTTCGGATATTACCCGAAATTCGAAATAGAACCGCAAGTTGGTTCCATAAGGTATAAATCAAATGTTTATATCTTGTTACTTACTTATATTCTAAACTTTTAATTTAGCGAACTTTTTGTTAAATATTTTTTTTTATGTTTGATTATTTTAAATACTTTTTTTATAAAAAAGGTTGTTACTTTACAATAAAATACTTATAGAAGATTTAATTTTACTAATAGCAAAAAATAATACCGGGTTTTTAAAGTTTATACTTTTGTTATTTGGTATTTTTTGTTATTTTTAAATTATCGAAGTTTTTGTTATTTTCAAGTAAGATATGGTTATTTTAGATACAAAACCAAACTCAATTCAACATAACTCAAAATTCGAATCCATATTTAACACTTAAATGAACCCATCCTAAATATTTGTAGATATCTTGTGAGGAATTAATCCTTGGCAAAACACACACAAATACCCGAGTTCCCTTATAGGTACCTCTCGGAAAAAAGGAGAAACTTTTATTTCCAAAAAACAAAAGAGGGGTTTACAAGTGAAAAGAAATAAAGAACAAAACTCTCCTAGAAAGAAAAACTCTCTTTCTCTCTTATATTGTTCTTACTGAATTTTCTCACTGTTTTTTCTTTCAGGCTGATGATTCTTCAAGTGTCCACACACTTGCTTTTATAGAGGGAGAGGGAGGAGCACTCAACTAGGGTTTACTGTATTGGGTTTTAGGGCCCAATATTGTTTGGAGCCATATATTAATTTTTTGGGCTTTCACAAAACTCCACCTTTTTCTCAACATTTGGATATGGGCCTCCGAATTTGAGAAAATTGGCCCAAAATTAAATCCCTTTAAATTAAGAACCGTGTGTGGACTCCACCTTTTCTTCTTTCTTCTGTCGTTCTCACTCTCTGTCGACATATCTCTCCCTCCCTTCTTCTCTCCTTTTTTTTTTCTGGTTTTCCTCCTCCTCGTTTTTGCAGGAGCTCTCGGCGTTCTTCTTCGCCGCGAGTTTCTCCTTCCCCGGGAGCTTCTTCTTCCCGCGAACTTCTTCTTCCCCGGGAGCTTCTTCTTCCCGCGAACTTCTTCTTCCCCGTGTTCTCAGCGCCATGCAAGTTTCGGTTTGAAGCTTTGTCGAAGCTTTCGACCTTCGCCGTGCTCCCTCCGTGTCGCTTTTCTTCGAGTTTCTCCTATGGCTGGCTGTGGCGATCCCTTATTCGACCTTCGCCGCCATTGGAGCTTCTTCTTGAAGCTTCGGTTTCTGCTGAAGGAGGTGACCGACGCCCCGCGTGAGATGCACGCGTCCCGCGTGAGATGCACGCGTCCCGCGTGAGATGCACGCGCCCCGCGTGAGATGCACGCGCTCTGCGCGTGAGATGCACGCGCCCTGCGCGTGAGATGCACGCGCCCTGCGCGTGAGATGCACGCGCCCTGCGCGTGAGATGCACGCGCCCTGCGCGTGAGATGCACGCGCCCTGCGCGTGAGATGCACGCGCCCTGCGCGTGAGATGCACGCGCCGTTCACCCTCCGGTGTTGTTCTGACGCCACGCGCCGGCGTCACGCGCCGCCGTGGTTTAGGCCGGCGTTCCACGCGCCGGCCACGCGCCGCCGGAGAAATTTCAAAAAACGTGTTCTGACCTGTTTTTTTTTTTCGCCTGTTTTCCGATTTTCAGGTCCTTTTGCCTGTCTGGAGCTCCACCTTGAGAGATATGGTCCTCATCTCTTTTCCCTCGCTGCCAACTCACAGGTAACCTTGATAGATGGTACTGTCTTCATCTATACCTTCCATTTTCAGACTGGTGTACTAACTCATGTCGTTTTTCCTTTGTCTCTGCGAGGACGAGACCCTGACAATGGGATTACCTGGAGTGATGTTCTCAGTCTAGCTGAGATTTACTAGTTCGCAGCATAGATCAAACTTCTGGCCAGGTAAGCCTTTAGTTAGGAAATCTGCTGCATTTCTGCTAGTATGAATCTTAGATAGTCGAACCTTGCCTTCGTTTAGGATATCCCGGATGAAATGGTATCTAGTGTCAATGTGCTTGGTTCTTTCATGATGAACTGCATTCTTTGCTAGCGATAGGGCACTCTGTGAATCACAATGAATTGTAACACTTTGCTGTGTAAAACCGAGTTCATCACATAAACCTTTCAACCATATGGCTTCCTTGACAGCTGAGGCGAGTGCCATGTACTCAGCCTCAGTTGTTGACAATGCCACAACTGATTGCAAACTAGATCTCCAACAAACTGTGTTCCCCCAAACTTTAAATATGAAACCTGTTACCGATCTTCTCCTGTCTAGATCGGCAGCATAGTCTGAGTCACAGAACCCTTCAATGTTGAAATCTGAACTCTTTTTGAACACTAAACATCTCCTAGTGGTTCCTCTTAGATACTTCAGTACCCACTTCACAGCTGACCAGTGTACTCTTCCTGGTTGACTCATGAATCTGCTAATGAGCCCAACTGCAAAAGCTAGATCAGGTCTAGACCCTACCATAGCATACATTAGACTTCCAACTGCACTTGCGTATGGAACTTTTTCCATATGCCAATCTTCCTCTTTTCTTTCTTCAGTAGTTAGACTTCTAAGCTTGAATTGAGTAGATGTTGGAGTGACTACTGCTTTTGATTCTGCCATTCCAAATGTCCTCAGTACCTTTTCCAGGTATGCTTCTTGGGATAGAATCAAAGTTCCCTTTTGTCTGTCCCTGATAATATCCATACCTAGAATCCTTGAGGCTTTCCCTAGGTCTTTCATCTCGAATTTCTGATTCAAACTGTCCTTTACCTTCTTTATCTCATTCAAATCCTGTGAGGCTATCAACATGTCATCCACGTACAGCAAGAGATAAACTGCCTGTTTGGTTTGTACATTCCTCATGTACACACACGGGTCCAGCTTGCTTCGTACAAAATTTTGAGTCTTCATGAAGTTGTCGAACTTCAGATTCCACTGTCTTGGGGACTGTTTAAGACCATATAAGGATTTTTTCAGTAAACAGACCTTGTTCTCATTTCCCTTCTTGACAAAACCCTCTGGTTGTTGCATAAGAATCCTTTCTTCCAATTCTCCATACAAGAATGCTGTTTTGACATCCATCTGTTCCAGCTCATAGTCTTTGTTTGCCACTAGAGTTAAGATGAGACGAATCGATACATGCTTAACAACAGGGGAGAATACCTCGTTGTAGTCGATTCCTTCCTTTTGAGAAAACCCCTTTGCTACCAGTCTTGCTTTGTACCTTGGCTTTTCAACCCCTGGAATTCCTGGTTTAAGCTTGAATACCCATTTGCAGCCAATTGGTTTTGCTCCTTCTGGCTTATCAATCAGGATCCATGTTTGATTCTTCATCAATGAATCCATTTCTTCTTGAGCAGTGGATTCCCAGAATTGCTTGTGTTTGTTGGACCTAATCTCTGCAAATGACTTGGGTTCTTCCAAGTTGATCTCTTCAGCTGCAGCTAGAGCGTAGGCAACGAAATCAGAATCCTCAAATCTGGAAGGAGGGCGAATGTTCCTCCTTACTCTGTCTCTAGCCAGCAAGTAGTCAGATACTTCTTGCTCTGGTTCTGAGACATATTCCAGTTCATCTTCTTCTGAATTCTCAGAATCCTCAGAAGAACAATCTCCACCTTGAACAAATATGTCTCTTTGACTTGTTCCACTTGGGGTTGGTCCCTGAATCAAGTCATTGCTGAATGATACTTTCTTTTTACTCTTTTCTTTGATCTCGTTTTTGGCTTTCCCAGAAGTAAGAGTATCCTTGAATACTTCTTCTTCATTAAATATAACATTCCTGCTTGTTGCGCATCTACCTTCTTCAGGAATCCAGACTCTGTATCCTTTAACTCCAAAAGGATAACCCATAAAGACGCCTTTAACTGCTCTTGGGCTTGTCTTTTCTTGGACTATGTGGACGAAAGCTGAACAACCAAATCGTCTGAGGTGAGTCAGCTCAGGTTTTACACCTGTCCACGTTTCCTCAGGTAACTTAAAATTCAGGGATGCATTTGGGGACCGATTGATGATGTAGACAGCAGTAGATGCAGCTTCTGCCCAAAACTCGTGCCCCAAACCTGTCTCAGCCAACATGCATCGAACCTTATCCATGATAGTCCTGTTCATCCTCTCTGATACTCCATTTTGCTGTGGAGTATATGTGCAGGTTCTATGTCTCTTGATTCCAGACTCTCGACATAGATTATCCATCTGTTGGTTGCAGAATTCTAGCCCATTATCTGTCCGTAAGCATTTGATCCTTTTCCCTGTCTGATTCTCTACTGATATTTTCCAATCTTTGAAAGTTTGAAATACTTCATCCTTGGATTTCAAGAAGTAAATCCAAACTTTCCTGGAAAAATCGTCAATGTAAGTAACAAAATACTTACATCCTCCCAGACTTTCTGGTGTAGAAGGAGATCCCCATAAATCTGAATGAACATATTCCAACACTCCTTTGGAAGTATGCTTTCCTGTAGGAAAACTCTGTTTGTGAGATTTTCCAAGAACACAACTCTCACAAAACCCCAATTCTTCAACCTGATTCTGCGACAAGTAACCTTCCTTCACAAGAATGTTCATGTTTTTCAGACTCATATGACCCAATCTTGAATGCCATATTCTTGTCATGTCTGGTTCTGCTCTTGAAATGTTGACTTCCCCCTTTACCACTGTTCCCTGAAGGTAGTACAAACCGTTGTGATACTTTCATGAAAGTACTTTTTGATTTTCTTTGTAAAAGTTAATCATAAAGTCTTCCCCTTGGTATTTGCACCCAGCCTTCTCTAACATTCCATAAGAGATCAAATTTCGTCCCATTTCTGGCATGTATCTAACACCTGTCAAGATTACCATAGATCCATCCAAATTTTGAATTTTGATCTTACCTACTCCTTTGACAATGCAGTGAGTGTTGTTTGCCATAAGAACTTTGCCACCATCAAATTCTTCTAGGTCAAACAGCACCTCTTTGTTAGGAGTTATGTGGAATGAACAACCAGAATCCATGACCCATTCTTTACTTGAGTCATGAGTACTCACTGTTAGTACCATAGGCTGTTTGGGCTCAGCTGCCATGTTTGCAGATTCCTGAGCTCGATTCTTTCTTTCTGGGCAGTTTCTTTTCCAGTGTCCCTCTTTCCCACAAACAAAACAAGCCTTTGATTTGTTCGAATTTCTTTGTCTGGATTTTGATCTGCCTCTGCTTTTGTATCTTCCTTTTCCATTGCTGCTGCTGCCTTTCTCAAACTGGCTGGTTGGTCTGCCTCTAGACTCCACATACAGCCCCTCATTCTGAGTTTTAGAAAGTTTCCCACTATCTATCAACTCCCTTTCCTTGGATTTTGCAGCAGCTGTCACTTCGTTCAGTTTCAGGGTGTCTCTCCCATACTTGAGAGTCTCCTTTAGCTGTTCGTACCTGTTAGACAAGGAACTTAGCAAAAGGATTGCTTGTACCTCTTCTGAAACTTCGACTCCAATGTTGTTTAGGTCTGTGACCAGCTTTAGGAAGTCATCCACGTTCGTATCGATGTTCTTGGAGTCATCCATCTTGAATGTATAAAATTTCAGCTGTAGGTAGATTCTGTTTGGTAAGGAAGTCTCCATGTAAAGTTTGTTCAGAGTCGCCCACATCGCTGCTGCGGTCTCGCAGTTCGATATCTTCCTTAGGACTTGATTATCAACGTTTATCACAATCAAATCCTTGGCTCTTTCTGATTTTTCAAACTTTATTGGATCTATACCTGCTGTGTAGGTATCATCCTCCAACTCCTCTTTTGTGGTAGGTTCCTTCCTGAGTGTTTCATCAGTTAGGATATCCTTTAGACCAAGGACACCTAGGTGCGCCAGCATTCTGACCTTCCATAGGGAAAAATCCCCATTCCCATCGAATCTGTCCACCTCAACCCTTGAGTTTGCCATTTGGATACCTCAAGGTTTCTGTTCAGATAACCTGGGTTGCTCTGATACCAATTGTGAGGAATTAATCCTTGGCAAAACACACACAAATACCCGAGTTCCCTTATAGGTACCTCTCGGAAAAAGGAGAAACTTTTATTTCCAAAAAAACAAAAGAGGGGTTTACAAGTGAAAAGAAATAAAGAACAAAACTCTCCTAGAAAGAAAAACTCTCTTTCTCTCTTATATTGTTCTTACTGAATTTTCTCACTGTTTTTTCTTTCAGGCTGATGATTCTTCAAGTGTCCACACACTTGCTTTTATAGAGGGAGAGGGAGGAGCACTCAACTAGGGTTTACTGTATTGGTTTTTAGGGCCCAATATTGTTTGGAGCCATATATTAATTTTTTTGGGCTTTCACATATCTGAATGGGGTTATCTCGAAAATCTAAAAATCTATAAAAAAAAAATTCAAACCAAATTCTAGCAGATACCCGAACGTCCAACTCTAGTTCCTTTTATGTCCAAGTACATTTTAAATATTAAATTGATTGTTTAATGTATGTAAAATGTTTGTCAATTTCTATTTCATTAAAAGAAATCAGATTATCTTAGAACTCCATTAACATTAACCATAGCTAAAAATATGACATATCTTAGAACCACACATTTCACAAGTATTAGACGCAATAGCTGAAAAACGTCCAAAGCTCTAGACATACAATTGTTTCTTGTGCAAGCAACACTTTCTCTTCCTTTTTTCAAGAAAACGTATAACCGTTCTTCGCTATACGAATACGCTTCTGACTTTTCATGAAAATTCAACAGATTTTTTTTTTTGTCGGGAAACAAACGTAGAAAAACTTGAAGACAATACAGATAAAACTAGTTTAGTTATGAAAACATATGAATGGTAGAAAATGAATATTATAACGCAGATATAAGTCTAAAAGAAGGTTTGAATTTTGAGAAAGTGAACCATCGTTATTGCATGAAACACGTGGGACCAAATATTGTAATTAGAACCCTAATTTTTGAAGATTTAATGAGATAACTATTGAAACAATATACAAAACTAACTATGGATTCTCACTTGGAAGACAGAGATTCGGATCTATTGAGGTTAAAATAACGAAGATCCAACCTTTGATAGCTGAAAAAGGAAAATTGATGGAAGAAGATGAAATAGAAGAAGTAGAAGGTAAAAGCATTGGTGTCGAGGAAAAAGAAGAAGAAGAGAAGAAACATATCTGTTGTGATCAGTGTGGTAAAGTGTTTAAGTCAGGTAAGGCTTTAGGAGGTCATAAAAGAATTCATGTGCTTGGGAAATTCTCTATGGTGAGACCAAAGATGGTGTCTTGTAGATCTGAAAGAGGTGAACTGGAAGTGGCTTGTTGTGTTTGTCATAAGAAGTTCACATCAATGAAGGCTTTATATGGACACATGAGGTTTCATCCAGACAGAGGTTGGAAAGGAATTTTGCCTCCTCTAGCTTCTTCCTCATCCACTTGGTAAACTCTCCATTGATGATCATGATGGTGAGCTTATAAGCTCTGATTATGATGATATTGATGATCATAATCAGAACTTGGAGTTAAGGGACAATAATTGGGAGTTGGAAATCGTTTTTGACCTTAAGGAATCTATTAAAGGAGGATGGTCCACGACAGGGAAGAGAGGAAGGAGAAGTGTTTTGAAGGTTGATGAATCAGATTTGAAGGATCCACCATCAGAAGATATGAAGGAGATTGATTCCAAAAAATCTTTTAGTCTTAGCTAATACTGCAGAAGCTGCTAATATCAATGTTGCAGAGACTTCTGTTTCGCATTCTATCAAAGAGAGATATCAAAAGATGATCAACAAAAGGAAGAAGACGAAGAAGAAAAGATTATCTGAGATGGAGAGGGAATCATCAGCTACTCATGATCATCAGCAGCACTTGAGGCTGTTGTTGCAGCTGAGGAAGGTGGTGGCGGTGCACGTGAGAAGCACGTGTGTGTGACTTGCAACAAGTCTTTTACTTCTTATCAAGCTTTAGGAGGTCATAGGGCAAGTCACAGCAAGGTAAAGATAGTCGAGAATCATCAAGCTAGGGCAAACATTGAAGGATTATTACTTGGAACCGAAGCAATAATAACCGGTTTAGCTAGTGCTCAAGGACCAAACACATCTTTAAACAGTAGTAATAATGGAGACCACGTCTGCAACATTTGTCACAAAAGCTTCCCAACAGGTCAAGCTCTTGGAGGTCATAAGAGATGCCATTGGACTGGACCAGTTTCTACTGAAGCTGCAACCGCAGCTCCAATCGATGCAGTAGCAGCGTCTTCTAGTCAAGTAACAGAGATAATGCAAGAGGTGATAAAACAGAAGAGAACGTTTTTGGAGTTTGACTTGAATGACTTTCCACCTAAACAAGAAAAAGATGAAGAAGAAGAAGAAGAAGAGACGTTACGTTATATATGCGTTTAATTGAACCAATTATATATAGAAAGAATCTAACATTAGTGTAATATAAAAAAGTATATTGTATATTCAAGACGTGGGCATTGTTAAGTATACGAAGAAACCGACATTAATAAGGCTGTTTATAGTGAAAGTGACAACTTGCAACTAATGACATAATAAGACCAATTCTCTTTCTGTCATCACAAACAACTCATCAGACAATATTTTTCACATATCTGTATTGAATTTGTCTTTTCTCTTAAGAATTCATAAGAAGAATGTATATATATGTCAAGGCCATCTCATTATGTAAAGATTACAAACACAATTATTAAACTCATAGTTGATGTGGTGGGGTTTTTTTCAATTGTTTTAGAAATTCAAACCTGAGATATTTTTTTTATATATATAGTTTTTAACGAGTATTGTCAAACGTTTTGTTATTTGTTTTCACTCTGTAAAACCAATATAATAGAAAGAAAAAAAATAGGTTTTAATTAAAAAAATTTGAATTTAGAGACTTGATTTACATTTGCGTAAGAAATGGTATCAAAGACAAACACATAAAAATTGATATGGCTGTTAAAAATGTAATCTAATCAGTTTTTGGGTTTTGCCATCAGTGTGTGTCACTCTCTCCTCTCCTGTTTCTGGTCCCAGAGTTTTTCATTGCTCAGTTTTAGTTCTTTTCAAAGGACAAACAACCTGATTTGTCATAAAAAATTTGAACTAGTTTTGTCTGGTTTTGGTTAAAACCCATCCAAGTAATTAGTCAAAATCCAACATTTTAAAACAAAACAAAACCAGATTATTCAGCTATTGAATTGATCATCATTTTCTCAGTTTTTGCCATTTGGTTCCTTCGATTCTCAGATTTAGTATCTAATAATTAAAAACAATCAACACTAAAATCTATGACTGATTCTGTGAAAAGACTACACAATCAACACTCAAAAAAGTTTCAACGAAGTGAAAAAAAAAGGAATCAGATTTTCGTTCACATTCAAATTCACAACACATCTCACAAGAAATTAAACAAAGAAGTAGCTTCTCCTGAGGAAATTGTAATTGTAAGTGAAATAGAGAAGAACCAAATATTTTTTTTTACTATAAAATAAAGAAACTGGGGAAAAGTAGAATTATGGAAAATTTCACTGGCGATTAGACACGATCAAACCTCCGTTAATAGCATCATTCTCTTCAAGGAAAAGCTCGTCGGAGTTTCTAAGAACGGAATGAATGGTGCACAATAACAGGCCAACGCCGACACCCACTGCTAAGCTCACGGCAGAGCTTGTAAACCAGATGGCCCACACGGAAGCTAGGATCAGAAACAACACGACCGTTCGATCGCCGACCTGAAAGTTCCATAGAATAATCGGATCTTCTCTAAAGAAGTGAAAGAGCAGCCAGAAGCTGATCATCGTGCCGACGACTATTAGCGCGACGGGGCTGACTGTAATGAGAGCAAACGCGGCGCAAGTGCTGACGACGATCGTGTAGTTGACGAAGAAGTACCGGAAGTTCGTCTTTGATCGGGTGAGAAGAGAAGAGAATTTCTCCGGGAGACAAAAAGTGCCGGAAAAAACAAGTTCCGGCCATGGACGGTGGTGAGAGATAGCGGAAGTGAGATTATGGATAGATCGGGAGATGACGTCGCTGGTAGGAAGGGGAATTGATGTATAGGTTGTTGTCGTCGTACTCGTCGTCCGAGCCATATTCGCCGTGAAAAGGTTTCAATCGGCGACTTTTCCGATTTCGTTGACCAGTTTGATCCGACACGAAATGCTCCCGGGGATATAGCTGGCTTATGCTATCGACAGAGAAAGGTGTCCGAACGACTTTTAGTCAACTAACTATATCACTTCTGGCATTAACCAATCAAATGTTGCCAGATATTCATAATTGTTACGAACACATTTTTGTTTGTGACAGATTTAATATTCTTCTTCAATACTAATTTAATCTCTTTTAGAATTTCATCTTGTATTTAACTTTTTTTTTAAAGAATTTGATTATTTCATATGTTATTTGCCGCTGATTTTAACAGTTTCATATTCTCTAAAAGTTTGTATCAAAATATTATTTTACTAAGAAAATAGATTTGAAGCTTTTTTCGAATACATAAACCAATAAACTCTAATGTTTTCTCATTGGATTTTTGTTCATGAGTTGTTTAACAATTGAATTTTAAAAATTCGATACGATTGAAATCAGTTCAAACCACAATTTGGTCTAAGATTCAAAGATTTTTGCTCTTAACTTCTGAGCTTTTATGCAACTTTGGTCAATGAAAAAGCCTAAAATTAGTTATCTTTTTTTTTTAACTGGCAGATTCTATGTCGACATTAATCCTGCCTATTCATAGAAATGTCGAATATTCAACATTCAAAGATAAAGGGCCTACAATAAGTGTATACAGTTTTTTAGGTTTTAGACAGCTTTGGTGGCAATGAAATCCTTAAGTTACTTATCTGCTACAGAGTGTTCCTTATTTTCAAGTGTTTGCTTTCTTTTTCTTTGTAAATCGTAACTACACAGTCTCCGCAGAAAGAGAGAGAGGAAGCATAGAAATTGCCGTTGAACATTCGGAATCTACCTTGAAACCCAATGCACCCATGTTCGATGATCGGTTTTCCATGAGAACCCACTTCTCGGTGTCTTCTTAAACTGCATAAAGGTCGAAACTTTACAGTGACTAACTCGTACCAAAGTACCTTTCTTGATCAAAATTGTTTCTGAAGCTGAAGCTTGTGTTTGTGTTTGTGCTTGTGGTTTCTAAGGTTGATGTGTTGACTCATAAACTGTTTCTTAAATAGAGATCTGTGTTGAAGTATAAGCCAGTTCCAGCAGAAGGAGGATCAAGTAACTGAGGAGGTGATGCTAAGCTTGACCGGGATGCTCTTTTGTCCGCTTCTCCTTGGTTCATGACCATCAAATCTTTTCCCATTAACCGTAAAACCGGGTTAGGACTGGGAGGCACAGCGCCATTAAGATTAGTTCTGCTAGAGATCTTGCTCTGATTATCTAAAACTTGTTGGATACTGTATGATGACTGCTCAAATGGATGATTTGATTCCAAACGTGTTGGCAATTTGGTTAAGTTCACGGTGGATGCAGAAGCGGCTCTTCGCTGCAGTAGATGAGATGATTGATGATTCAGAGTAATGCTCTCGGAGATCCTCTCTTTTCTTTGGCAAGAACAAGACACATGATCACTGTTTCTAAATCTGTAAGGTGTTTTTGTCTTGTCAATAGTAATTGGCTCAACCTCGGTGATTGCCCCATGATGAGATGGAATATAAAAGCTCATCGGGGTTGTTGAGTAAGACGTGGGAATGAACGAGGAGAAATTTTCTCGGAAAGAAGATAATTCCGCAGGAAAATTCAATCTACCAGTTTCAAAGTTTGAAACTGCAGAAACAGGTGATTCAGATGAATTTCTGTCAAGCTGATCCATGGAAGATTGGACCTGGCTTGTTATACCCGACGAGCTCCCAAGATTCTCATCAAAATCCATATCTCGAGGACTAGGTAAAAATGATCCTGGAGGTCCTGGAATAGGAATGGTATCAACCTCTACAAACCTCATGTCCTCCTCGCAAGCAGTGGTGTGCCCGTAGATCATATGCCGAACTTCTTCGGAGTAATACATTGCTCGCTCTCTAGGTATGATTTCAATAGATGGTGGAGTGTCTGACTGGTAGAACTCAACACCCGTATCATTCGTTTTCCTCAAGATATTGGCTCTTTTGACATTGTCTTCTTCCTCTTCGCTACACTCTTCGTCATCATCATCATAATCATCGTAAGCACTAGATGAAGGACTTGATCTCAGTGCGAACTCATTTGTTTCTTCATTATCACCAGAAACATAATCATCATCTGACAGTTCACGTTCTTGAGTCATTTCAGATTCCCATTTCCCTGTTTCTTCTTCATCTTCTTTCTCCGAGAAATCCAACTGAGCTTTCTTTAGCTCCACAGGCATAGACAGTCGTTTCCAGGAATTTGCTAAAAATGGTGGGGACAACTTTCTCATGCTGGTTGCCCAGGGTGATGCATCTGCAACCTCTACGGCATCTGAGCAGAAATTCTTTCTAGGTGGGTACATATCTTCTTGAATCGAATCAAGGCTCTTCTTCAATCGGAGAGGGTTTGTATGAACTCCCACAAGTGATTCCTTCTCCTTTTCAGTCACCCGGACTAATGAATGACTATGAGGTCTTTCACTATCAAACAAAGTCTCATTCCTTCCAGCAATTTTGCTCCGCAGCTTCTGTTTGTTTAAAGGATAAGAATCTGTGGCAGACAAATCAGTGACTCTCGAAACGATAGGATCTTCTCCTGACCATGAATCATCATCACTCTCAGATGACTGATCCGGCAAAGCATAAAATTTATGTCCTTTCTCATCTGGCTTCTTTGAAATCACACTGCGTTTTGCTAGCATCCGCTGATTACAGATTCTACGATGACCCATGCTGCTATCTTCTCCAGGAAAACCTCTTCGATACTCTGGTCTCTGCTGTACAAAGCAATGTACTGTTATTTTATGATCATTGCTATAGAAATGGACCTTGAATATATATAAAAAAAATTGACAGGATTACCTCCGAAGCATTGGCTTTGTGGTTCGTTAGTTTCACACAGTTGTGATGTTTCTTTCCTTGGCGATTTTTCCTCAGGCCTTTATTCCTTCCTTTACTACCTTGGCTTAAACATTTCTTTTGACTACTACCATCATCGTGCTGCACACTTGACGGAGTAGTAGAAGTCTTCTTCTCGCTGAACTCTGATAAAATACGCAATTTTTGGCCCTTAGCATCAATATAAACAGGACCAACTCCAACAGGCGAAACTTTCCGCTTCTTGGACACTTCAGACTTAGCAACAACCGGATTTTTATAACTCAGAATAGACACCCACTTTGTTCCATTTCTTTTATCAAGATCTTCTAATGTGCATCCTTTTGCAGAAGCATATATATCAACCATCGTTTTAACTTTTATCTGTGGCTTAAGTCTAGACCTGTTTGGCTTACTACTAACTGGTGGCAGCGCTGAGTCAACAGACAGGCACTGATCGATGTGAGCATTCAAAGTGGTGTTAGAAGCTGATGAGAAGGTTTTGCAAATAGGACATGTTTTTGAAACCATTACTGATTCAGAAGTAGTCACAAGGCCGCCGGAACTATCTTCTTTAGCTTTCACCATCCCTCGGCCACACTTTTTACTGTGATTAGTGTTCTTGTTACTTGTAGCAGCTACTACTTTAGACTTGGAAACACTTGTGCTTGGAAACAAACCATTCTTGATGATCTTCGATTGGCTGCAAACTCCTTTGCTAGTCTCTGCTGTTGTCTGATTTAACCCAAGTTTAGCCAAATTTCTTCCTCTTTGAACATAGGATACGATTTGCTTCCCAGAAAATGAACAAACCGTGGTCTCAAACTGGTTTCTTACGGTGGAATATTTCTGGAAAGGTGGCAAGGGATCAGTTACGCCATGAGTTGAAAAAAGTTGTAGAATTTTAGGGGAAAATGGCCAATTGTTCTTGATGTTCTTTCTCCGGTTACTATATGCGTAATCTCTGCAAGCATCACATAGATAAAAAAAGTTGGTTACTTTCAAAACTTTAAAATAGTTAACATCAACAACTAAAAAATTCTTGAAAGTACTAAGAAAATATGATTAAGGAAATTTTGAAAAATGGAAAATTAAAAACGTATAGGAACAAAGACAAAGATTTGAAACTCTACGTTGATTTTATTAATACAAAATCGTGAAAGAGAATTAAAAAAATTGAGAAATTTTATAAGCCTGACCCATTAATCACTACAAGGAAGAAGGAAGAAAGCTCTCGAAACTTTTGATCTAGCCAAGAGGATAAGCTTACTAATATTTGACACTGACCCATCATCAACTTCAGAGTCTTCTCTATTTTATTTTTACCAGAATGGCGAGGAAACCCAGGAAAGAAAAAACAGATTCAGAGGATAAAAAGAGAGATTTTTATTTTACCTGATGGAGAAATTGGATAGACGGGATTGACCTAACTCATCGGAAGAAGTGGTGAGATGTAAGGAACTGGAAGAAGATGAAGAAGAAAGTGGGTCACTTAGTGGGTTCTCAGTGAATAAGAACATTTGATTCTTTCACTGTTACTATTTGCCTCTTCGCTTCCCAAATACTTCCGCATAAAACCAGATCTTTGTCATCACCAGCCAAATATGTCTCCTCCTGCAAAGAAAACATAAGTAGATTTGTGATTTCAAGAAACCGAGAAGAGAAAAAGGAAGAGAAGAGTTTAAGATCTTAGTAGAACATTATTTCATGTGGAAAGATAGAGAAAAAGAAATTAGGATTAAAAGGTAAAGATTCTTTTAACTTTATGTGTGTGATTGATGAAGTGAAATCGCAAAGAGGAACAATCATTCGCACGCAAAAGACACTGATTCTTTTTATTTTCTGGTCGTAAACCAACACAAAAAAGGTTTTAGCTTCAAATCGGAGTTGAGAGAGCTTGTTTTATGTTGAAGGAATCCTAAGATGAAGAAGCTACCAAATTATAAATAGATCAAAGATAAGAAGAACTCACCTAGGAATTTAGACAAACAGATGGAGTTCATAAACTAAAGATCATGAAGATTGTGAAAATCAAGAGATGTAGAACAAAAGGATGTGACTGCACATGGGACCTGAAACACTGAAATCAAGAAGAGATTAGAAATCTGAAAAACTTGAAATCAAGAAACCAAAATAAAATTTTATGGAAGCCAAGATCAGAAATTTTGAAAAGAAAAAAAAGTGACATTTACTCGTAATATACACACATACCCATCTCATATATATCAGGATTTGAATATTGAAACTGAATAAAAGATCAATGAGAAGGAACACGAAGAATAGCTAAATCCACAGACTTTAAACCAAGAATAATAACCATGAAGAAGAATAATAACAAGAAAGCATAGATGGATTAATAAAAACTGGTATAGACACCTGAGATAGTTTCTTGGCAAAACAAGAAAAAAGCTTTTTAGAGAGAGAAAGAGAAAGAAAGAGAGAGAGAATCACTAGTGTTCCATACGCATGATCAGTAAATGTGTGTGCATCAAAAAAGAAAAAGAAATGAGTGCAAGAGGAGAAATACTGAACGTGTCCACACTAAGTTCAATTATTATCACATTCCATCATTCTTTAAAAATTATTTTCTATGGATGAGTATTTTCTATTATAGGAATGGGCAATATTTTAAAATAATATTTTTTAATATATTAAAAATAAAATTTTTTAAATATTATAAATTATTATATTAAAATAATTATTTATTTTAAATAAATTACGTATATAATTAAAACATAATATTTGAATTTATTTTTTTAATTTATAATTAAAATTTTTTATATAAAATTTTTAATTATTTTAATATTAAATTTATATTATTTTTAAAAAATTAAATAATTAATAATATATTTTTAAAAAAATTAAAATAATATTATTTTAAACAATTATCCTAGATTCGGTATAACTAAATTTTAAATTATAAATTCATGATCCATAAGGCATCTTTAATAATTAAGTTAAATGAAATTTACTAAGAGGGGTGAGGAAGTGGGTCCCACAGAGCAGACAAGCAAATGACATGTCACTGTCACGGATCTTTAAAAAAAAAGCTGGGACCTTTAAATTATTAATTTCTTAAATGTTTTACTATTTTTACCAACCTGATGTCATTTTTTATGTCGATAAAATCTTATTTACTAAATATATACAAACGCGCACCCACGCGCATTTACACATAATATGTTATATCTTAATTTCAAATATACTATATTTTAACTATGCTCAAAAATATACATGTATATAGATATTCTGCATATTTGTGAATGTGTACATACATTATATCCATACATATGATAATTAGCAAATGATAAAGTTCTTATTTTATGTGTATAATAAAGTTTATGTGTTTTCAGTCTAAAATAAAAAATTATGAGAAAAATGAATTGCGTATGCATAATGTATGAATTCAACCATATAATTATGATGCGAACTAATATGAAAATTTAAATTCGTTTTCATAACATTATAATAATTTCGATGTTTATCTTTTGACTCCTTTAAAACACTTTTGAACAAAAGTGGAGTTCGTTACCTTAGTGGAGAGTTCTCATAATCTTATGAGAAATCTATCTCACCATTTCTTGAAAAGCAGTCTGTTGAGATTATGAACCTCTTTATGATAGAGAAACATGAAATATTGAGGTTGAATGATGAAGAAGAGATTAGCATCTGAAAGGAAATTGCCTAAAACTTTGATCTCAACTATCATAGAAGCGTGGAGAAAAGTGGAGTTCTTGATCTGAATCTTTATGGAATGTTGAAGAAGCTTCTGCTACTGTCAAAAGACAAACCGTTTCTTCCACTATAAGAACGATGAAGAGAAGGAAACATTTGCTGTGTCTTGGCGAGATGTAGAAACTGAGAGGTTGGTTTTACACTTGATTCGTCGTGTGAAGTCTCTTCTCTTTGGTTAATAACCATCAAATCCTTTCCCATTAGCCGTAACACCGGGTTCGAAGTTGAAGGAATCGTTGGAAGAGGCTTACTCTGGAAATCCAAATCTTGTTGGATCATGTGTGGTGGTGGTGGTCGACCAAATGTTGTATCTTCAGAAGCTTTCTCCTTTCTTTGACAACAACATGATTGATCATTGTCTCTGAATCTGGAAGGTCTCTTGTCAATGGTGATGATGTTTTGAAGACTGTGTGTTTCAGGAGCTGCAAAGTTTGAAATTGCTGAAACAGGTGATTCTGATGAATATCTGTCAGCGCGATCAAACTGATCTTGTGAAGATTGAACTTGGCTTGTGATAGCTGAAGAGTTCCCATGGACATCAGTTCCCGTATCCCAAGGACTTGGTAAAAATGATCCCGGAGGTCCTGGAATAGGAATGGGATCAACCTCCATGAACGAACTCCCTTGTTCAGTAGTTTGGCAACAAGTTTTCTCATAAATCATGCTTTCAAACTCAGCATCTGCATCGCCAATTTTGTTCAACATACCATCACCACCTTTGTTACTATCAGTCTCGTCATAGCTTTCATAATCATAGCCTTCCCCGGTAACTGAAAGGTTTGAGTTTAGCACAACCTTACCTGCTCTTTCATCATTATCCCGATCATCATAATCAGTCAGTTCACATTCTTGAGTCATTTCAGACTCCCATTTCCCCATATCTACATCGTCATCTTCATACTCTGAGAAATCCAACCGAACTTTCTTCAACTTCATAACACACTTTTCCTCAGATGCAAACGCCTTATCCACAGGAATTGAACATCTCAAGGGATTTGCTACGAATGTAGTGCTTTTCCTCCTCGACAAAGCACAGCTCTTTCCTGAGACTTGGTTCTCCCCACAAGTTCTCCATGAGTTTTGACTGTTTAATGGAGAAGAATCTGTCTCAGATAAATCAGTACTCACATGACTTGTACCTCTTAAGACAAGAGGATCTCCTGACAATGAATGTCCATTTTCAGATGGCTGATCCCGTAAAGCGCGGTTTTTTGTCCCTTTCTGGTTTCTATTTCTTGGAAGACGACGTTTTGTTAGCATCCGCTGGTTAAAGATTCTATGCTGACTTGGACCTGGAGTTTTTGACCTCTCCATGCCTCCACTTTCTTCAATATTTCCTCTTCGATACTCCGGTATCTGTTGCACAAGTGATAAATTAAACAATCTGTTGTTACTTTAAGAATTTCGCTATCAAATCAAGGATGAATCATGCAAATGCATAATTTTTTGGAAAAACTATGTGAGAGGTGGAAGGAGAAGCATACCTCTGAAGCATTGCCTTTACGAACAATGAATTTTTTGCTTTGAGGAACTTGTTTACGGTACTTGTAATATTTCTTTTCCTGAAGTCTTCTCCTAAAGCTTTTGTTACCCTTACCTTCGCTAGAAGATTTCTTCTCGCTGACATCTTCATGATCTCTAGATGCATCAGAAGCTTTCTTGTTAACCTCTGATAAAATCCGCAATTTTTGGCCCTTATCATTAATGTAAACAGGTCCAATGCCCAAAGCACTTTCATCAACACCAACACGCAATACACGCCGCTTCTTTCCTTTATTGGACACTTCAGGCTTATAATCAGAGACAACCCGGTTAGAGTAGCTCGAAACCATAGCCCACTTTGTTCCATTTCTTTTATCTAGATCTTCTAATGTACATCCTTTTGCAGCAGCATAAATATCAATGATCGATTTAACTTTCATCGGCGGCTTGACTTTAGGCCTGTTTGGCTTACTTATTGGCTTCTGTCCAGAGTCAACAGACAGACACTGATCGATATGCGCATTCAAAGTGGTGTTAGAAGCAGACGAGAAGGTTTTGCAGATGGGACAAGTTCTCAAAGCCATAGATTCAGAAGGTGCAAAGAGGCAGCTACGATCTTCTTTTGATTCACTATTCATACATGCTCCAGATTTCCCCATTAGCCCAATCTTTTTCCTGGGATTCTTGTTAATGATAGCAACTTGTATTTTGGATTTCGAACCACTCGCCAACAAACCATTCTCAACGCCTTCTTTAGTCTTTATTAATGTCTGGTTGGAGCCAAATTTCTCTGACTTTCTCTTGTAACTTATTGTTTCGACATGAGTTATGTTTGGCCTCTTCAAGGACAAAGCTTCAGGAGTCTGAATCGGTGGCAATGGATCATTTACGCCATGTTTCAAACAAAATTGCAAACTTGTTGAGGAAAAAGGCCAACTTTTCTTGAAATTCTTGGTCCGGTAACTAAATGCATAATCTCTGCAAAACATCACAAAAAACCCAAATTATCAACGATTACTACTACAAACAACTCAGACAAAAGAAAGGTGCAGACTTCATAAAGAGAAAAACTTCTGAGAGATAAAGAAAAGTTTGTTTCTTTGATGATACTGAGCCTCGTACAGATTAACTTAAACGGTATGAACCAACGGATCAACGAAAAGATAAAATGAAGAATAAGAAATAGTCAAAACTTAATACCGTTAAGCTCCTCCACATAGTCGCTGAAGAGGGAAACAAAAAATCTGTTCGTTTTGAATCTGACCCATTTAGCAAAATTTAATGGATGGGAAGAAATTTTTTTATCTATGATCAGGCCTATCAAGAAAGCCAAACACTTGGCCTAAAACAATGGTGAAGACTACTGTTGACTCCTCAATAAAACCACAGCAAAATCGGAGAAAATGAAGAGGAAAAAAACTTTGAGATCACCTTATGGAGAAACTGGAAAGATGTGATTGACCTAACTCATCAGTAGAGTTAGTCAGATGCATGAAATTGGGAGAAGATGATGGAATATTTGAAGGGCTTTGATCAGTGGATGATAAGAACATTTGATTCTGCCACTGTTACTATTCACCTCTCCTTTAACCTTGTCCCTGCTATTCCGCATAACACCAGATCTTATAATACCAAAATTTGTGAGCCTATGAACCTGCAAGCATTAAAAGAAAAGCTATTTTAGTTTTTGATTTGAAGAAAGTGTAAAACCCAGAAAATTGAAAAGATCCTTCTCGAAAGCAACTATTATTTCATGTGAAGGAAAGAAAACAGAGAATAAAATTAGGATTTAGTGGGTTAGATTTTGAAGTATATGGGTCTGATTGGTGAAGAAAATCACAAACAGGAACAATTAAAAGATTGAAGTTTTATTCAATAATAATTTTTCCCCAGAAAAAGAAGAAAACATCAGTTTCCAATCTGATTGGAGTGTTATTTTATGCAAGGAATCACAAGAAACTCAAGGCATAACAATAAGAGACTAATAGATCAAGATGTGGAACACCCACAGAGGAATTTAAACAAGCATTTGGTGATCATAAACCAAAGATCAGTGAGATTATTTTTTTTAGAAACTATTGAGAGAGAAAAATCAAACATCGAAAGAAGATAAGCAAACTTTAAAAACAGTACCAGAGAAGAATATCTACTTGTGGATGAAAGAAGAAGAAGAAAATCCACTGAAACATGAGATTTAACAAGAAATCTGAGAAGAAAATTAAGAATCCGAGAAACAAAAGCAAACTCTTTTAAAAATGACATGAATAGAAAACATGGATCATAAAATACCAAAACTTAAAGAAGAGGATATACATATATATACATATTATGCACATACAAGTTTGGATCTTGAAAGTTAAAACAAAAATTTTAAGAAAAGTAAGAACAAGAAACTGCAAATAGGTGATACAATACAAACCAAAGAAGAAGAAGAATTCAAGCAACTTTTTCAGAGATCTATGGTAAACACGTAAAATAATTATTCTAAATACACACAAACCTTTAGAGGATTGAATATTTCGAAAATGGTTTTTCTTGGCAGAAGAAAAGATTTCTTAAGAGAGAATGAGAGAGAGATAGATGAACAAGAACCACGCACTAACACATCAAAGTGGTATCAAGTTCCCTAAGTATTAAAAGTAAATTGTTTAACAAGTTTTTTTTTGGGTGGAACCCACAAATGGTTTAATAAAATTAGCTAAAATTAAAGATGAAATGGTAAAATGATTTTATCAATTTTCTTCTCGTCGCTGTTTCTTTTGTCTGTCTGTAAGTAAGTGAGCTGTGTGAATTCCTAAAACACTTTTTCGAATTTTAAAAACCACTTTTAATGCATTGGTCCAAGAAGCATTTCTAACCCAAACTTTATATTTTACTCTAATTCAAATTTTATTTTTAATGTTTTATCGTTTTGAATCATATATCATATAAGTAATTTTATCAATTTTGTTGTTTATCATTTTAATGTTTGCAATATATATCTCATAAATTGTTCACATGTATTTTTATGAAATTAGTTTGCACATATAAAATAAAATAAACAACTTTAAAACAATATATTAATCAATATTAAAATTGATTTATCATTTCGAAATACTTATTAATATCCCTCGAATAAAAGAGATTAATGTCGGATCAATAATTGTATGAATCAAATTCATGTAATTGAGTCAATTAAGTGGTTAAGTAGTACTATTCTTATTGTTAAACACAAATCCTAATTATTCATTATATTATTCTTTTAATAGTTGAAATTTGTTGAATAATAATCGAGAGATATAGAGATTTTATTATTATACTGATTTTATTAATCTTATAAATTTTACAGAAGAAGAAGAGAGAAAGAAGGAAGAGAGAAAGTTATTTCATATGAATGAAGTAATATACATATTTATAGAGAAAGTTTGCCGACTTACTAAAGTCGACAAACGTAAACGTTCATAAATAATCACTTTCTTCAGCAGCAATAGTTGACTTTCTCAACACTCCCCCTTGATTATTTATTATTGTTGAGATATTACGTACTGTCTCGTTAAAAACCTTATCATGTAAAAACCCAACGGGATAAAAATCATGATAAGGAAAAAAGAATACATATACGCAATCTCCCCCTCGAAAAGATAGATATGTTTCCCTTCATAAATCTCGCAAATGACGCATTCCAATATTCTGAACGTGTTTTCTGAATGTTGTCGTAGGAAGCGCCTTTGTAAACAAATCTGCTGCATTATCACTTGAACGAATGTACTCGACGTCAAGTTCTTGATTTTTCTCAAGTTCTTGGATATAGGAGAAAAATCGCGGAGGAATATGTTTTGTTCGGTCATTCTTGATATAACCTTCTTTGATTTGGGTCACACATACAGCATTATCTTCGAATAATTTTGTTGGTTCCTTATTGTTGATTAATCCACTTGCTCATTCTATATGTTGAGTCATAGATCTGAGCCATACACATTCTCTGCAAGCTTCATGAAGGGCAATGATTTCGGCGTAATTTGAAGAAGTGGCAACCAAAGTTTGTTTTTGAGATCGCCACGAGATTGCAGTTCCACCAAGTGTGAAAACATAACCGGTTTAGGACCGAGCTTTGTGTGGATCCGATAAATATCCAGCATCTGCAAAACCAACTAAACCAAACTCGGAGTTTCTAGAATAAAATAATCCCAAATCAATCGTACTTTGGAGATAACGAAGAATATGTTTTATTCCACTCCAATGTCTTCGTGTAGGTGATGAACTATATCTCGCAAGTAAATTTATAGCAAATGTTATATCTGGTCGAGTGCAATTTGCGAGATACATAAGTCCACCGATAGCACTCATATAAGGTACTTCAGGACCTAATATGTCTTCATTATCTTCACAAGGTCGAAATGGATCCTTGTTTATATTAAGCGATCGATTAACCATTGGAGTACTCAAAGGATTCGCTTTATCCATATTAAATCATTTCAATATCCTTTTCGTATAATTTGATTGATGCACAAATATCCCATCTTGGAAATGTTCAATTTGGAGTCCTAGACAAAATTTTGTTTTTCCAAGATCTTTCATTTCAAACTCTTCTTTCATATGAGTTCTTGCATTATCAATTTCCTTTTGAGTTCCAATTATATTCAGGTCATCTACATAAACAGCAATGATCACAAAGCCTGATGGGAATTTATTTATAAATACGCAAGGACATATCGCATTGTTAATATATCCTTTTTCAACAGATATTCACTTAAGCGATTATACCACATGCGTCCGGATTGTTTTAACCCATATAATGATCGTTGCAATTTGACTGAATATAGTTCTTTGGGTCCTTTAGAGATCTTTGATCCTTCTGGGATCTTGAATCCTTCTGGGATTTTCATGTATATATCACTATCAAGGGTTCCATACAGGTATGCAGTCACGACATCCATAAGGTGCATTTCTAACCTTTTGGATGATGATAAACTCATTAAATATCTAAATGTAATTGCATCCATGACCGGAGAATATGTTTCTTCATAATCTATTCCCGGCCTTTGAGAAAACCCTTGTGCAACAAGACGTGTTTTATATCTAGTGACCTTGTTTTTCTCATTTCTTTTTCTTACAAAAACCCATTTGCACCCAACTGACACTACATCTTCAGGTGTAATGACAATGGGTCCAAAAACATTTCTTTTTTGTAGAGAGAATAATTCATTTCTCATGGCTATTTGCCATTTTTCCCAATCAGATCTTTTTTGACATTATGTTACAGACATTGGTTCTGCGTCATCATTTTCATTTTTAATTTCTTTGGACACAGAAAAAGAGAATATTCCATTAATATCCTCTATTTCATTTCTAACCCATAATTTTCTATTTTGGGTATAGTTAATTGAAATCTCATATGTTTCTATATTGCGTTCGTCTTCTGGACGGAGTTCCACTTCACGGTTTTCAAAAACCTGTTTGCATATGTCTTTCGGACATTCCGTTTGAGTTGGTTCCTCTATAACCTTTTCACAAGTATTTTCGAGACGCTTTTTGTAAGGTTCTTCTAGAACCTTTTGATTTTATTCTCCCAAATACTTTTTCTTACAGGGATTTTTATCTTTTGAGCCCATCGGTCTCCCTCTCTTTAACTGAACTCTGGGTTCATTTATTTTATCGCCATCAACATGTTCTACAGGAACATTAATTCTTGATGGGACATTCACAGCGGGTATATATGATTTTGTCACTCATTTTGTATCTATGAATGCATCTGGCAATTGGTTTGCAATATTTTGCAAATGTATGATTTTCTGAACTTCCATTTCACGTTGTTTTGTGGGAGGATCAAGATACAACAAATATGGCGTACACCATTTAATATCTTCTTGCAGTTGTTTAATTCCTCCCCCTAACGTAGGAAATTCTTCTTCATCAAAATGACAATCGTCAAATCGTGCCGTAAACATGTCACCAGTTTGTGGTTCAAGATACCGAATAATACTTGATGATATAAATCCAATATATATTCCTAATCTTCTCTGTGGCCCCATCTTTGTTCTTTTTGGTGGGGCTATAGGAACATAAACTGCACACCCAAAAACTCGGAGATGAGATACATCAGGCTTCTGGCCAGATGTTAATTGTAATAGGGAATATTCATGATATGCACTTGGTCTTATTTGGACCAATGCTACCGCATGCAATATAGCATGACCCCATACTGAAATTGGGAGATTTGTTCTCAAAATTAACGGTCTCGCAATGAGTTGTAACCATTTTATCAAAGATTCAACCATACCATTTTGTGTATGAACATGCGGAACCGGATGTTCAACATTGATTCCAAGAGCCATACAATAATCATTAAAGGCTTGTGACGTGAATTCACCAGCGTTGTCAAGTCTTACTTTCTTTATAGTATAATCAGGGAATTGAGCTCTTAACCTGATTATTTGGGCAATGAATCTTGCGAAAGCCATATTTCGTGTGGTTAACAAACACACATGTGACCATCTACTAGATGCGTCAATTAAAACCATAAAATATCGAAATGGCCCACATGATGGGTGAATAGGCCCACATATATCACCATGTATTCTTTCTAAGAATACTAGGTATTCTTTCTAAGAATACTAGGGATTCATTACTAATTTTGGCTGGTGATGGCCGAGTAATAAGTTTTCCTTGAGAACATGCTTTACACGAAAACTCGCATGATTGAAAAATCTTCTGGTTTTTCAATGGGTGGCCATTAGAATTCTGCACAATTTTTCTCATCATAATTGATCGAGGATGTCCTAGTCTTTCATGCCAGACTTTGAATGTACTCGTAAACTTCTGGTTTACCGTAATATACGATTCAATTATATTTATTTTTGTGTAATATAATCCAGAGGACATCATTGGTAATTCTTCCAATATTTGTTTCTGCTCTCATGTAATGCAAAGATATTCAATATCATTTTTGCTCATTGTCTCTATGTGATATCCATTTGTACGGATGTCTTTGAAACTTAATAAGTTTCTATGAGACTTGGGGGAATATAAAGCATCATTTATTTCAAATTTCGTTCCCATTGGCATTGAAAAACTAGCTCTTCCAGAGCCTATGATAATATTTGTATTACCCGATATTGTATTTACGCTTCCGGCAGAATCTTTTATTTTGAGGTAGGAGAAAAACTTTTTATCTTTAAGTATTGTATGCGTTGTAACACTGTCTGCTAGGCATATATCTCCATTTTCACTCTCAAAATGATACATTTTCTGTATTAAAATATTGATAAAGATGTATTAATAAATGTTAAACACACATATTTCAAAATCAACTTATATTATAATAAAACTATTTTACATTAAGTAATTAAAGTTCAAACTTACATATATTTTTTTTTAAAAAGACATTAAGTTTTGTTTTTGTTCGTAAGGAAACTAAATACAACTTTATATATATAACATTAAACTTAATTATCTTGTTCTTTGGTATTCTCGGAATCAACCAGAAAATCAGCAACATCGAGATATGCATTTCCATCGAAGGAAAGTCCGGGTTCATCCGAGATAAAGTTGGTTTCACTTTCTTTTCCTTTTTGTTTCTGTGATTCTTGATACAGATTAGCCAAATGTTTTGGTGTACGACAGGTACGAGACCAATGACCTTTCATGCCACATCTATAACAAACATTTTCATATTGTATATTTTGGCGTACAGTAGGTACGCGACCAACTTCATTTTCGTGGACTTTATTCTTTCTCCCAAATTTGAATTCATTGGAACGAAAACCTCTTCCTTTTCCTCGTCCACGTCCACCTCCTCGTCCACGTCCACGTCCACGACTATGGCCTCGACCACGTCCATGTCCTTGCCTATTATTGTAACTAGATGATGCAACATTCACTTCTGGGAATGGAGCTGATCCAGTGGGACGAGATTGATGGTTCATCATCACAAGTTCATTATTTTGTTCAGCAACAAGGATAACTTGCATTAACTCTGAATAACGAGTATATCCCTTTGCTCGATATTGTTGTTGCAGGATTACATTTCCAGGATGAAATGTTTGGAGAGTTTTTTCAATCATATCATAATCACTTACTTTTTTTCCACATAATATCATCTTAGAAGTGATTCCGAACAACGCGGAATTATATTCACTTACACTTTTATAATCCTGAAACCGGAGGTTTAACCACTCATGTTTGGCTTTTGGTAAGATCACATATTTCTGGTGATCAAATCTATCTTTGAGTGATTGCCAAAGATCTGCAGGATCTTCTTTTGTGATATATTCATCTTTTAAACCATCATGGATATGGTGGCATAAAAATATCATGGCTTTTGCTTTTTTCTCATCGGATGTTGTTTCCCACCTATCGATGGTGCCAAGAAGATCTTTTGCATTTAAATGTATTTTTGCAGCTACTGTCCATGTCATGTAATTTTTTCCAGATATATCAAGGGCAACTATCTCGAGTTTTGCCAAATTTGACATTATAACTATACACATAATAAAACAATGTGTTAAACATCAGTTTTATAAAAATTATTTTTTAATTATTTTTTAATAAATAATCATGATAAAATTTTTGGGTATAGATTTTAATTTATTATTGTTATTATTATTATATATATTTAATAAATATGTATAATTAGTTTTAAGAATTTAAACATAATGATGACATAAATTAATTTATGATAAAATTGTAGGGGAATCGGCCATTTTATACGCAAACTTTAGCCCTTAGTTACAATTCGTTAGTTAACTTTATACATGTGCCATTACATACAATAACTATGCTCCGTAAGTTATAACATACGTTGACCATGACGGAGTTAGTCAATCCGTTAATAATGCTGAGTCAGATATTAGGTGGCTAATTTTAATTAAATCGGTAATGACTGGACACTAAATGACGTCGTTTTAATAGTTATTTTCTCAACTCCAAACGACGTCGCATTTCACTTTCCCCTTTCTTGAACCCTAATTTTCGTTTGTCGGCGATTTTAGACGATTTTAGGCGATTTTAGGCGATTTTAGGCGATTTTAGGCGATTTCACCGGCGATTTCGACGGTGATTGAACACGATTTCGAGGGAAGAATTTCGAGCCTATTTGCATGAAATCATCACCAAATAATGAGATAACTTTCTGAAAATTTTGTTCTAGGGATTTTCGGGTTTTGTTGGAATCCGATTTTTTGAGAAATCGTTGGCAAATTTGGGGGATTTGTAACCAAAATCTGAATGGGTATTTGGTGTTGTTGTTTTGAAATCGGATTTGACGAAAAAGTTTTTCCGAAGTAAGCTTCTTAGATCTTCTTTGAAATCGTGATTTCACATGCTATTTGACCCAAAAATTTTCGCATGGTGTTGTTGTTTCGTTAGTTATTAGATTTCTTAGGTTTTATTTGTGTCAATCTACAAAGATGGAATTGATACACCTAATTATTCCCGTTTTTGCGTAATGCCCAAAAAATTTTTAGGTGTTGTTATTTGTGTCGATATTATTGTAGTTGTGAGCATGAAGTTGAGTAGATTCATGAGGCAGATTCATCGTTATTATTGTAGAAAGAGGTTTTAGAAATGGCAGATGCATCGTTTTGATGATGGATCACTCAAAAACAAAACTCGTTTTCAATCGGGAAATTTTCTTTGCAGAGATAGAGATGTGAAATTGGTTTAACTTTAAACTAATTAATCTAATAGCAACGTGATATCATTATTCATTGAGAGGCATGGATAATCCACACTGGATTGTTTTGGAAAATAAAACCATATACTATGAAATAAGTTAAAAATTATAATATTCTATGGATCTATGGATATAGATGTTGAGAAATTCTATGAAAAAACTTAGTTTCTGACCGGTTATTGATTAAGAAATGGTTGAAAGAAAAATGAATGTAAATATTTTAAGCAGAATAAAGTTTTTTATTACTAATTTTAAAGGGCAATTGACTAAAATAGCACTATTTCAAGTTTTTGTTCCAAATATAACCCTAGTCATTTAAATTTCCAAAAATAGCATAAATTTAATACTAAAATAATTGAAAACTCATTCCTAATAAAAAAATTTAAATCCTAAATTGGAAAAAGTGAATCCAAACATTATGTTTTAATTTTCTATATATTTTATTTAAGATAAATAATTATTTTTACATAATAATTTATGCTATTTTGGGAATTTTAGTTTTATTGTGCTAAATTTGGAAGATAAACTTAAAATGATGTTATTTTAGGGTATTACTTAATTTTAAAAGATAACCATATTTTGAATATAGTAAACGCTTTTTAAAAAGAGAAATACCCTAGATTAGCACTAAACCCACTTTTAATGACAATTATAACACCACAAACAAAAAATCTCAGATTTAGCATTTTTATAAATGAGAAAATACTATTTTCTCCCTAATTAACATAACACTACTCGTGAAGTTCCACCTCTTCAATCTGTGCGGCGCCGATCTTGTACATTGGAATCGCTGGTCGTCGTCTCCAACTCCGGCGACGACATCATCGTCGTATCCATCTCCCGATCGCGCTTCAGCTCATTTTCGGCAACGAAATCGACAGAAATTAAGCTCCTATTCGTCTGCAACTCCGTCACTATCTCCGGCGAGCTTTTCCGCATTTCGTCACCATCTCCATCCTGCGATTCAGTGAGTAGAGATTATGCACGCGATTCGGTAGAGGGAAAGCTCTGGCGCGTCTGTAGAGGCACGACGCAAGAAGAATGGTAAAACCAAATCTTTTGTTCTTTGTGTGTGTGTGTGTTTTTCTAATTTCAGCAACAATTTTTCTTAAACCATCTGTTTTTTGTTTCATTAATAGCTCTATAAGAATGTGGTATTTATGCAAGAACTCTCTGCTTTAGAGGTATTCTAATACTGAGTTTGTTTTTCCAACTAGATTTTATCAAATTTTAGTAGTTTCAGTAGGAATAGTCTTATATCATGGTCTTGTTTGCTTTTTCATCTACAATGTGGTGGTCTTATAGTATTACAATCTTCTAAGATAAGATAGATGGTTTTCTATCGTGATTGTCAATTTTGCTTTTGCCTGACAATTTATGATTTGTACAGTAATCTTATCTACAGTAAACTCATAGAACCTATTGTTTAATCGGCTGAAAGTGTTGATGTTCGGCTGAAAGTGTGCAGGGGAACATCAGCAATTCAAACGCTTAATTAGTATAGGGATACTTAGCATCGCAAACAAAAGTTTTAGCAAATCCTCTGAGAGATTTTCTGTTCTTGTTGCTGCATTTTGTTTCTCACAGTGACCAACCAATCTTGACAAGAAGCGGTCCAAAGCAAAAATATTGTGAGTGGGGAGACGACTCCTTTTATTTATTTTATTTTAATTTGTGAACGATTTGTCAGAAAATTAAAAAAATTGTAAACCGAATTGGTAAATCAAATTCATTGTCCAAGTTATGAATGTGAATTTTCTTTTACTTGATGCTTTTATTTGCATTTTTTCAGGAAAATATGGTAGAGATTTATTGTGTTTGTGGAAAGTGGAAATTAAATGAAATGGTCAAATGGGAATTTCTAGTTGAAATGGAAAAAGGAGCCTCTGTTTTTGAAGTAGATGAAGATGTCAAATATGATGATTTAGTAGAAATGGTTTCTGAAGATTTTGGAATCGATCGCTCTGTACAAAATAAGACAATTACCCTTAGCTATGCCCTTCCACTAAGCACAAAGGTGATGATAAATGATGCTCCACCCGTGTATTTGCGCAACGATCGTCAAGTACGCACTTTCATAAATAAGCTAAAACAAGATGTTGAACTCATTCGTCTCTGTGTAACGGTGCGTAAAATTGCAACTCATTTTTGATATGTTTTCTTTCGATAATGAAATGATTCGTGCATAACTTCCTAAATTGTTAGAAAAGTTTCCTAAAATTGAAAAAACCTTCATAAATGTTACAGTACATGAACTTGTATTCTGTTAAAGTTTAATTTCCACACTTTTGCTTGTAATTTACTTCCTCTCTGTTTTAGGTGAGTGACAAATGCAGCATCATTTTTCTTGAGTCCGTAAATGATGAAGCAAATTGTAATGTGGAAAACAGTCAATGCACCCAAATGTTGCAAAATCTAGATGGTGATTCATGTGTTGATGCAACAATTTTGTGTGAAAAACAACGGGTAACATATTTTTCATATTTATTTCAAAGAGATTTGTATAAATAGTTTCATTTTTAGAGAGATCATATTTCTTTATAGTTGCATTAATACTTTTAAAACTTTGTTTTAGGCCCCAGAAAACAGTGATATCGTTGCTGTTGAGAATGTTGGAAACAACATTCAATCGAATATTGTATGCAATTCAGAGATTTGTCAAGTGAAAAACACTCGATTTACAGAAGTAGTAAGAACTTTAAATGGTGATTCTTGTGTCACTCCATCTTTTTCACATGAAAAACAACAGGTAGCATTGGATTTATATCTTTTCTTACAATGGTATATATATTGCCTTCTCCCGATTTATGCATTCTTTCCTAAATCTTTTGTATGTTTTCCAAATTTTTTAAGGAAATCTTCCTAAATTTAAGAAGGTTTTTTAAGTTTTAGGAAATGATTCTTTTACTGTTTATATATGAAAATTGATAACTAATGTATGATTATTTCTCTTTTAATATCAATTTTATTTCATTTGTATTAAGTTTCATTTAATATCAATTCTATTTTATTTTATTTTATTTTTTGTAGAAATTTCATACATCGATTGGAAGTGATATGTCAGCAAATGTAGCAGGAAACAACAACTTTTCGAACAGTGATAAAGGTTATCATTCACTCCTTTTAAACGCTGCTCCTGATCTTTCTCCAATTCCTATTTCACATTCAACCCGAGGTGCCGATGATATATATGTGAATAGATATTTTAAGAACAAGGATGAGTTGATGGAAAAAATGGGAAAATGGGCATTAGAGTGGAAGTTTGAGTTCAAGTCTCTCTGGTCGAATAAGTCAAGAGTGATATTAGGATGTGTTGATGATAAATGCACTTGGAGGATGCGTGCTTTAAAGGCGGCTGCTTCTGATTACTTTGTAGTGAAGAAATATGTTCATGGGCATACTTGTGATACAACACACAGAAATGCCAACCATAGACAAGGAACCATGAAATTGCTTGGAACTTTAATGTGTAGCAACTATGGTGAGAAGAAATATGGACTCAAACCAAAACAGATTATGGAACAAGTTAGATTAGAGCATGGTATACATATTAATTACAAACAAGCTTGGAGAGTGAAAGAGTATGCTCAGAATCTGATGAGAGGGACTCCTGAGGATAGTTATTTCAACCTATCGAAATGGTTGTTTATGCTTAAAGAGAAAAATCCTGGATCAACAGTTTATTTGGAGATGGATAGTACTGGTAAATTCAAATATACCTTTGTTGCATTTGGTCCATCGATAAGAGGTTTTGCTTTGATGAGAAGAGTGATTGTTGTAGATGGTACGTTTCTCAAAGGAAAGTTTAAGGGAACTTTGCTAGGAGCTTGTGGACTCCGAAAATGAAGCTCCGTGGAGTTGGTTTTTTAATGGACTGAAGACTATTATCCCAGACGCATCTGATTTGGTATTTGTTTCAGATCGAGCTCCTGCTATTGCAAAGGCACTTTCAGAAATTTACCCACTTGCACATCATGGTATTTGCCGAATTCACCTACTGAACAATCTTAAACCAAAGTATGGGAGAAAAGGATTGTTGCCTCTTGTAGAAGCTGCAGCTAATGCTTATACTCGTCATGAGTTTAGTGCCATATTCAGCGAAATAAGATGTAGAAGTGTAGATTTAGCCACATATTTAGAAGATGCTGATTTCAGAAAATGGGCTCGGTCTTATGCACCTTCAAACCGATACAATATCATGACAACTAACATTGCAGAGTCATTGAATTCTATGTTAAACATGCCTCGTGAGTTGCCTATAATATCTCTTCTTGAAACCATTAGATTGACTCTTACAACATGGTTTCATGAACGCCGGGAAAAGGCTGCCAAACACAAAAAGCTGGTCACACCACGTGTGGTGAAGGAGATGGTAGAAAGGTATGATGCTGCAATGATACTTGATGTTTTCCAAGTAGATCGATATGAGTTTGAGGTCAAGGATGAGACCCGGAAATATGTTGTTCATCTGAAAAACAAGCAGTGCACTTGTTGCATCTTTGATGTAGACAAAATACCTTGTATTCATGCCATTGCTGCTGCGAAACGTTCGAAGATGGATGAAAACCAGTTTGTTGATGAGTTTTACTTAACAGAAACATGGTTCAAATCATATGCAGAGAGCATTCACCCATGCGGAGATTTAACAAGTTATACATTTCCAGCAGCTATTGGGGAATTTTCATGCGCGCCACCACAAACTAAAAAAGCAGTGGGAGACCTCCCAAAAAGAGAATCAGGTCAGTTGGAGAGTTTGGAGTTCCAGGTTCAAAATCACAAGGACACAAATGTAGTAGATGTGGTCAAGGAGGGCATAACAAGACTACTTGTAGAATTCCAATATAGTTTACTTATCAAACAATTTCCTTCTAAGAATACTTTCATGTTTTGTTATCTTAATCTGTTACTTAATAACATTTTCAAAAGATATTTGCTTATTTGCTTAACTTCAACTGTGTTTTCGTATTTAAGAAACGTTTCCTTAATATTACGAAATATTTCCTAAATTTTTTTAAATTTGGTAAGATGATTCTTTCTTGTTTGAAAATTTATTTTCTTATGTGCACATATAAATTTTCTTGTCTGTACATACTTATGTATTTCTTAATCGTTTTAGTATTCCAAAAATGTCAAAAGATATACATGTTCATGAAATATCAATTACAATACTACTCATAAAGAACTAAATATTAAAAGTATTGATAAACACTTGAATGAATGATATGGCACAATGGTTACGCACTCTCTCTTTCACACTTCATCTCAAGGTTCGATTCCCCTCCAAATCAAAAATAATGATTTTGCTATTTTGGTATATATATTAAACAAAATGTCATTTTGTTGATTAGATCCAACAGTGCAGTGGTTTCACATTCTTTCTCTTACTCAGTTGTATAAAGTTCGATCTTCCTAATTGCAACATCCAGTTTTTTTTTCATTTTTTTAATTAGTTTATTTAGGAAAGAATTCCTTAAAATTATGAAATTTTTATGTGCACATATAAGTTTTCTTGATTATCTGTTTTAATCTATTTGACAAAAGATATGGTACACAAAAATTTATGATTTGTACAGTAATATTATATGTGTAGTATTTATATGTCAAAAATGTCAATTGTTTTAGTTCATGAAATATCAATTGCCCATAAATAAATATTAAAAGTAATGATAAACAATTGATGAATAACATGGCACAACGGTTACACATTTCTCTCTTCACCATTTGTGTCAAGGTTCGATCTTCCCTATGTTGATATTAAAGTTTTGCTATTTGAATTAAAAACAGATATATATATATATATATATATATAACAAACAAAATACTTATTTGCTAATTAGTTACACTAGCATATTGGTTAAACATCCCTCTATTTAAAAATGTGTCCCGTGTTCGATTCCCCCCTCCACCCCGAGCTGATGACAATTTTTAGTTTTAAATTTCATTTAATTATTTTATTTAGGAAACATTTCATTAATATTCAAAAATCATTACTTAATTTAGATTAGTAGCCATATTTTATGTAAAATTTAAGAAGCCTTGATGAAAATTTAAGAAGAATCTTTTATATTTTAAGAATTTTGTCATAAAACGTGAAATTAATTGAATAAGAGTGGTTATACACCATTGTTCCACCTGATTTTCATCAAGAATGTTTATCAAAAAAAGTATCACCAAGAGGGTTTATCCAACAATCACGGATACGAGTCAAACAAAAACATGGAAATGAAAATGTCTAATCTAAAATTTATCTCCAAACTCATGGAAAATGTCAAATGCCAGCTTCGTTCTTATGTCTTCTTCTACGCCATCATGTACCTTTGACATATCTTCAATGCCCATAGAATGACATTCAATCATCTTGAGCACAAAAAAAGAACAATTGGCATCATTTTTCGTCTTAGGAATATTTTTGCTATCAAGCATCTCAATTTTGAATGATGTGGCATCTACAAGTTCAGCTCTTTGTTCCGCATCAGATTTCAAAAGAAAAGGAATCATCTCTGCACCATAGATAAAAAATAGTTTTTGTTCAAAACTACTCAAAAACACACTACCAAATTAACTGTTATAAAACATACCTGTCAATGGTTTAATATGATCAGATCCAAAGCATCTCTTCTTCGAGGGACATTCACATTCCAAAACAGTTATGGCTCGCATCTTTAAATTAACGGCAGTTCCGATCCAATGTTTGAATTGCCGAATAAAGAAAATGCCATAAAAAACATCAATTTCTTCAAACCACTTCTTGTGCGGAGCCCTTGTACCTCTAACAACTTCAATGATCTCTCCTAGAGCAACATTGTTCGGCTTAGTTTTTTTTAAATTGTAGCACAAGTATAGCTTCTTAAAAAACTTTGTCTCCATAAATGTCGCTCTTGGAAGGCGATTGTTGTGAAAATATGCGGGTTCATGATCCCTTCGCATGCACAACATTAACAATGTGGCGTTAATGTGCTGCAACAATAGAAACAACAAAATCTATTAAAAACCACACAAGAAAAACAAATAAGAAGAATCTAATAATTTACCTCTTCATCAATACTAGCCCCTATGGTCTCTATTTGCGCAAACCATGATGGATCTACCGATACATCACCAATTTTGATATGACTGCAAATACAAGGTAGTTACGATGAAATAAAACTACTACAATAAAACTATGTATAAAAATTTAAAACATACTAACCTTGGTTTTCTTAATGTCTTCCAGTGGAGCAACTTATCCAAATGATGCAGAAGAGGAGATCCAAACGGATCTAGAATGGGATGCACCTCGGGTGTAATGGACAACGCTGGATTTCTAGGCGCTCTAAATGGAGTCTTGGTTGATCTAGAAGGAACCACCATCCTCGTACTCCGTCTCTGAAACTTCTGTTCCGGCTCACCAATTTTTGGAGGTGATACTTTAGTCATTTTCCTCTTTTTTAGTGGTCCGATATCATCATCAAGCGGCGGCACAGGAACATTTGGCCTTGATGGTTCTCCTATGTCCTCTGTTGGAGTTGAGAAAAGGTTGAAGCTTGGCTCGTTGAACGAGGAATGCACTTTCTCCTTCTCCTGTTGAAAAATACAAAATTTCTAAAAGTTCTGGATTTTTACACTATTTAGAAAGCATTTCATAAATTTAATAAAACCTGCTCTATGCCATAACAATCACAAAACACCTTACCAATCAAATACCAATACGGGACTTTGTATTCAGAATATACCTTTGCATTTTGAGTTTGATCACGTAAAGGACATTCTTCTAGAGGTGGATTCCAAACTCCATTGTTCCATTTTCTTGGAATCCGTAGTTTCTCTTTTTTACATCTTAGTGGTATCATTTTTCCATTTTCAGGGATCAAAACAGTCAAACTCCCATCATTGTGAATAATCTTAATAATCGCTTCCAACCAATTACCATTGTGATATGCTTCAATTTTTTGAAGCAATTTTAGTTTTTTTCTCTCCATTTCAGTAAGTAAAGGTGCTTCAGGCTGAACATTTAATGAAAAACACACAAAAAAACACACAAAAAAGAAAAAACATTTAAATAATGAAATGTAACAATTCAATTAAGTTTTAATTTAGGAAGCATTTGGGAGGCATTTCTTTAAATTTTAGGAAACCTTGACTAAACTACTTAAACGACTAAAATTTTATTTGAGCTTACCCCATCATTTGGATTAATTGTTGAACCCATCCTATCAGCTAGATTTTCTTGCACCGATGGTGAAGGGTGGTGGGTTGGAATATCATTCATCTCAGTTCTCTACAACAATCATAAAATTCTTTAGGAAACAATAAATCAATAAATTATTAAAAGAAAAAAATTATTACCATTGATCATACCTCATATTGACCAGGCGGAGGTATGTGATCATTTTCATTTTGTTGAAATGATGGGGATTGATGGTGAGAAGAAGGATTACCATCCATGTTAGCTCTCTGCAACAATTAAAAATTTTTTTACAGATAATTAAATAATCAATTTTACAACGAAAAACGATAGTAATAATCATACCTCATTTCTAAAGTTTTCAAGCCTGTCTTCTATTCGCGACAAGCGATCATTCATTAATCTAAACCCATCTTCAACAACTCTCATAAGATTGTCCAGCTTGGCCTTAACTGACTCATCAGTAGTAGATTGCGGGTGCTCTTCTGATGGTCTAGAAAACCTAAACGACTGCCTCGCAATCTCTTCCATCGCACCGGGAACATCAACAGATCCATTCAGCCAATCTTCTTTGGTTACTCGGTAACCTTTTTTGACGAAGTCCACAATGGCATAAATGTCTTCATCTTCCTCATCATCCAATGATATAGAATCTTCTCCATCATTCTCAAGAGATGGGAGTATACATATAACTTTAACCTACAAGACAAAACAAATTAATTCATTAAAATTCAAGAAAGAATTACTAATTTATTATAATATTATAAACTTACATTTTACACTCCTTCTATGTTCTGGATCTGTGAGAGAGTAGGCTTGTGTGTCTTGGTGAATCGTTGTGCAATGAAACCATTTCTTTGTGCAAGGGCATCGATCGCACTAAATGAAGACTGGAGAAGTGGTACAGATGCTAATAGCCACAGTTAGAGCGCCATAGGGAATCCGTGGATATCATATTTCCCTTTTTCTAGATTGGCTTTTTTAACAGATTTAAGGAGCATCATGTACGAATCTCTCCCCCAACAATAATTTTGAAGGTTCTGGATATCTTGTGCAATTTCCACATTTGATGATGGAAATTTGTATGCACTATACTTATGGAGCAAGATTCCTTCGATGAGCAATAACATACCCAACGAAAACATTATGTCAAATAAAGGAGTATTAAAGAGAAAATATGAAATGTCCACAAACGTCAAATTATGAGTAGCATGGTAATGGTGTGCTCTTCTAACTTTCTATAATGATATTATTTATTATGACTGAAAATAGATACATAATTTAATTAATATGTTAATTAGCCTTGAACCTACTTCTTCTTTTTTTTTTTTTGAAATTATTTACACCGGTAGACACTTATTGTTTAAATGGCATCTCTCGAAGGACTCTGTCGCACAGGAGTCATGAGATCCATACGACTCTTTGTCGCAAAGGATTCTTAGAGATCCATCGGTCTCTTTGTCTGAATCTGACGAATCTTCTTCTACTACTTTGGAAGAAGCCAAGGAGTAAGTTGCAAAAGAAACAAAGGTTTTAATTCGTTTAGAATCAATGCAGTAAGTTTCGTATTATACATATAGTACTTAACAAATCGCAATAAATGTTATTATTTTAAAAGAAAGATAATCACGAATTGCAAATAAACCAGATTGGTCCAAGAAAACAGCAGTCTGTAAGCTTATTAGTGCACGGAGACCTTTTAGACTCAAACGGAGAGTTCGATCTTGGAGATCAAGATACCATCACTATCAGCATAAAGCCATTCTCCATCTCTAATCAAGTTTCCACCAATATAAACAGGCAAATTCTTCTCACCATGACCTTTCTTACTAGACTTCAATGGGTTAGATCCCAATGCCCTAACCCCAACATCGCAATCATTGATCTCATCCACATCTCGAACACAACCATTCACAACAATTCCTGACCACCCGTTGTTCTGAGCCAACTGTCCGAGATTTCCTCCAACAAGGGCGCATCTCATGCTTCCACCACCGTCTATAACTAAGACTCTGCCTTCTCCTTTTGTCTCTAGTTGGTTTCTGACTAGGACATTGTCTTCAAATACCTTGAGGGTAACAATTGGTCCTGAGAAGCATCTTCTTTGTCCATATATCTTGAACATTGGGTGGAGAGCACGGAGGTCTCCATTTGATATTAGTTCTGCATTGCTGTCGCATGCTTCTGCTGTTGCAAATGCAGCCATGGGAGGTTGTGTGTTGTCTGCATTTGGAATCATAAGGGTTTGTGGAAGTTTTTTATGAGACTGGATTAGAGCAGGAAATGAATTCAGGATGAAACATAGCAAAACAAACTAAACATAGACAAATTCTGGTGATTCAAGATGCTAAAATGTATCATTTTTGTTACTGACTCTAGATAAATGCAATTGAAAGCTGAAGAACTGATTTAACCAGAAATATAACACAGACTCAGATATAAGTTCAAGAGAGGCGTTCAATGAGTCATAACATCCAAAAATACAAAAAAAAAATATAATAAAGAGACAAGCCTATGCTTTATTAACAAAGACATGGGCAACTCTTTGCATATAAACGGTGTTAAATCCACCATTGGGAGTGGATGAGATTCCGATCCAATCCTCAAGCTCAAGAAATCAGAGTAAGACTCAAATCAGAAACATATTACTAAATGCATGCCCTAAACCTTGTACAGTCAAATGCACTGAACGAATTGATGACTGTCTGCTTGACTCTTAAGTCTGAAATAAGTAAGAACACAACCTTTGTGGATTGTTTAAGAGGATTAAGAAAAATGTTATAAACAACCTTTAAGAATTCTTTCATGATTTAGATATGAAAACGTTAAAGATATGTAGATGCCTTTACTTGACGAAGAAAACAATGAAATATCGAAAATCAAAACTCTTAAAAAAAAGCTATATGAACCTTATAAGTTGCTTAAGGCTCCAAGTTACATCATACGACGGGAATAGTACTAAACTTCTAAACAACAAAGAAATCCAAAGCCTTTTGATTACCCAATTCTACTAAACCTAGAAAAACAGAACTTTTTGGTGGAGGGTAATTTGTATGACAGAAAGAAGCAGAAGAAAAATTGATTAAGACTTCAGCAACACCAAATCGTTCACACTGTAGAAACCAAGGAAGAAGAAGACAAGAAGAAGGAGAAGAAGTAGAAACGTTACCAACGAAGAGAGACAGATTAGAGCTCAAAGCTTTTGGCTTTCTGAAACGGTTCAGAATCCCAACTTCTCAACGACGATACTTATATATATGCATATACATCGACCGTAAGCAGCGGGTGATTAAGGTCAGCTTCCTCGTGTCAGGCTATCCATTTCATGAGAAACAAAAATCCTCATAGAACCTTGTGATATTACAGCCACTTGATTTCCTATCGTGAACCTGTCGGTGCGGGCAATTTCAATCGGACCCGATTTTCTCGGTCGGGTCATTGACCTCACATCATTGTTGACTTTTGTTTCACTCCATTGTGACAATTCGAGATATTATGTATTTATTATTTGTTACAATAAATATAATGGGTCGAGTGATGTAGAATTAGTTCCAAGTTCGTTGTGGATCCCACTTGAGGGAAAAACCTGATCAAAAATCAGAACCATCGATCCCCTCTATTCTTTCAAAGTTCGTTTTCTGGGGTTTACTACAAGGTCCACATCCTTTCTTCGGCTATCACATAAGTGTAATGTCACAGCCTAGTAACAATAGTATTCGGTTTATACGTCAGCAGATTCTATAACAATTGCTTTGGTGAGCCTTAAAATGTGTGTGGTGTGGATAATATTACATATAAATAATTAAATAGCAGAATAAGTTAAGAAAGTCAACTATTGTCGCTGAAGAAAGTGATTATTTATGAACGTTTACGTTTGTCGATTTTAGTAAGTCGGCAAACTTTCTCTATAAATATGTACGTTACTTCATTCATATGAAGTAATTTTCTCTCTTTTTTTTTTCTCTTTTCTTCCTCGGTAAAATTTATAAGATTAATAAAATCAGTATAATAATAAAATCTCTATATCTCGATTATTATTCAACACGTTATCAGCACGAGTGTTTCTACTATCTACCTGAGATACTAAAATAAGGTAAAATTCTGTTTTATTAATACATGTGTATATTATATGGTAGGTTCTGCCTTCTAAATATTATATGGTAGGCTCTGCCTTCTAAATATTATATGGTAGGCTCTGTCTTCTAAATATTATATGGTAGGCTCTGCCTTCTGAATATTATATGGTAGGCTCCGCCTTCTGAATATTATATGGTAGGCGCTGCCTCCTGATTTATATTTAGAAATTATTTTAATTTATGTGTTATTATATTCACTAATGTTTTACAATTTTATCATAAATTAATTTATGTCATCATTATGTTTAAATTCTTAAAACTAATTATACATATTTATTAAATATATATAATAATAATAACAATAATAAATTAAAATCTATACCCAAAATTTTATCATGATTATTTATTAAAAAATTAATTATAAAATAATTTTTATAAAACTGATGTTTAACACATTGTTTTATTATGTGTATAGTTATAATGTCAAATTTGGCAAAACTCGAGATAGCTGCCCTTGATATATCTGGAAAAAATTACATGACATGGGCAGTAGCTGCAAAAATGCATTTAAAGGCAAAAGACCTTCTTGGCACCATCGATAGGTCGGAAACAACATCCGATGAGAAAAAAGCAAAAGCCATGATATTTTTATGCCACCATATCCATGATGGTTTAAAAGATGAATATATTACAAAAGAAGATCCTGCAGATCTTTGGCAATCACTAAAAGATAGGTTTAATCACTAGAAATATGTGATCTTACCAAAAGCCAAACATGAGTGGTTAAACCTCCGGTTTTAGGATTATAAAAGTGTAAGTGAATATAATTCCGCGTTATTCGGAATCACTTCTAAGATGATATTATGTTGAGAAAAAGTAAGTGATTATGATATGATTGAAAAAACTCTCCAAACATTTCATCCTGGAAATGTAATCCTGCAACAACAATATCGAGCAAAGGGATATACTCGTTATTCGGAGTTAATGCAAGTTATCCTTGTTGCTGAACAAAATAATGAACTTGTGATGATGAACCATCAATCTCGTCCCACTGGATCAGCTCCATTCCCAGAAGTGAATGTTGCATCATCTAGTTACAATAATAGGCAAGGACATGGACGTGGTCGAGGCCATAGTCGTGGACGTGGACGTGGACGAGGAGGTGGACGTGGACGAGGAAAAGGAAGAGGTTTTCGTTCCAATGAATTCAAATTTGGGAGAAAGAATAAAGTCCACGAAAATGAAGTTGGTCGCGTACCTACTGTACGCCAAAATATACAATATGAAAATGTTTGTTATAGATGTGGCATGAAAGGTCATTGGTCTCGTACCTGTCGTACACCAAAACATTTGGCTAATCTGTATCAAGAATCACAGAAACAAAAAGGAAAAGAAAGTGAAACCAACTTTATCTCGGATAAACCCGGACTTTCCTTCGATGGAAATGCATATCTCAATGTTGCTGATTTTCTGGTTGATTCCGAGAATACCAAAGAACAAGATAATTAAATTTAATGTTATATATATAAAGTTGTATTTAGTTTCCTTACGAACAAAAACAAAACTTAATGTCTTTTTAAAAAAAAATATATGTAAGTTTGAACTTTAATTACTTAATGTAAAATAGTTTTATAATATAAGTTGATTTTGAAATATGTGTGTTTAACATTTATTAATACATTTTTATCAATATTTTAATCCAGAAAATGTATCGTTTGAGAGTGAGAATGGAGATATATGCCTAGCAGACAGTGCTACAACGCATACAATACTTAAAGATAAAAAGTTTTTCTCCTACCTCAAAATGAAAGATTCCGCCGGAAGCGTAAATACAATATCGGGTAATGCAAATATTATCATAGGCTCCGGAAGAGCTAGCTTTTCAATGCCAATGGGAACAAAATTTGAAATAAATGATGCTTTATATTCCCCCAAGTCTCATAGAAACTTATTAAGTTTCAAAGACATCCGTACAAATGGATATCACATAGAGACAATGAGCAAAAATAACATTGAATATCTTTGCATTACATGGGAGCAGAAACAAATATTGGAAAAATTACCAATGATGTCCTCTGGATTATATTACACAAAAATAAATATAATTGAATCGTATATTACGGTAAACCAGAAGTTTACAAGTACATTCAAAGTCTGGCATGAAAGACTAGGACATCCTGGATCAGTTATGATGAGAAAAATTGTGCAGAATTCTAATGGCCACCCATTGAAAAACCAGAAGATTTTTCAATCATGCGAGTTTTCGTGTAAAGCATGTTCTCAAGGAAAACTTATTACTCGGCCATCACCAACCAAAATTAGTAATGAATCCCCAGTATTCTTAGAAAGAATACATGGTGATATATGTGGGCCTATTCACCCATCATGTGGGTCATTTCCATATTTTATGGTTTTAATTGACGCATCTAGTAGATGGTCACATGTGTGTTTGTTAACCACACGAAATATGGCTTTCGCAAGATTCATTGCCCAAATAATCAGGTTAAGAGCTCAATTCCCTGATTATACTATAAAGAAAGTAAGACTTGACAACGCTGGTGAATTCACGTCACAAACCTTTAATGATTATTGTATGGCTCTTGGAATCGATGTTGAACATCCGGTTCCGCATGTTCATACACAAAATGGTATGGCTGAATCTTTGATAAAACGGTTACAACTCATTGCGAGACCATTAATTTTGAGAACAAATCTCCCAATTTCAGTATGGGGTCATGCTATATTGCATGCGGTAGCATTGGTCCAAATAAGACCAAGTGCATATCATGAATATTCCCCATTACAATTAACATCTGGCCAGAAGCCTGATGTATCTCATCTCCGAGTTTTTGGGTGTGCGGTTTATGTTCCTATAGCCCCACCACAAAGAACAAAGATGGGGCCACAGAGAAGATTAGGAATATATATTGGATTTATATCATCAAGTATTATTCGGTATCTTGAACCACGAACTGGTGATATGTTTACGGCACGATTTGCCGATTGTCATTTTGATGAAGAAGAATTTCCTACGTTAGGAGGAGGAATTAAACAACTGCAAGAAGATATTAAATGGTGTACGCCATCTTTGTTGTATCTTGATCCTCCCACAAAACAACGTGAAATGGAAGTTCAGAAAATCATACATTTGCAAAATATTGCAAACTAGTTACCAGATGCATTCACAGATACAAAACGAGTGACAAAATCATATATACCCGCTGTGAATGTCCCATCAAGAATTAATGTTCCTGTAGAACATGTTGATGGCGATAAAATAAATGAACCCAGAGTTCAGTTAAAGAGGGGGAGACCGATGGGCTCAAAAGATTAAAATCCCCGTAAGAAAAAGTATTTGGGAGAACAAAATCAAAAGGTTCTGGAAGAACCTACTAAAAAGCGTCTCGAAAATACTTGTGGAAAGATTATAGAGGAACCAACTTAAACGGAATGTCCAGAAGACATATGCAAACAGGTTTTTGAAAATCGTGAAGTGGAACTCCATCCAGAAGACGAACGCAATATAGAAACATATGAGATTTCAATTAACTATACCCAAAATAGAAAATTATGGGTTAGAAATGAAATAGAGGATATTAATGGAATATTCTCCTTTTCTATGTCAAAAGAAATTGAAAATGAAAATGATGACGCAGAACCAATGTCTGTAACAGAATGTCAAAAAAGATCTGATTAGGAAAAATGGCAAATAGCCATGAGAAATAAATTATTCTCTCTACAAAAAAGAAATGTTTTCGGACCCATTGTCATTACACCTGAAGATGTAGTGCCAGTTGGATGCAAGTGGGTTTTTGTAAGAAAAAGAAATGAGAAAAACGAAGTCACTAGATATAAAGCACGTCTTGTTGCACAAGGGTTTTCTCAAAGGCCGGGAATAGATTATGAAAAAACATATTCTCCAGTCATGGATGCAATTACATTTAGATATTTAATGAGTTTATCATCATCCAAAATGTTAGAAATGCACCTTATGGATGTCGTGACTGCATACATGTATGGAACCCTTGATAGTGATATATACATGAGAATCCCAGAAGGATTCAAGATCCCAGAAGGATCAAAGATCTCTAAAGGACCCAAAGAACTATATTCAGTCAAATTACAACGATCATTATATGGGTTAAAACAATCCGGACGCATGTGGTATAATCGCTTAAGTGAATATCTGTTGAAAAAAGGATATATTAACAATGCGATATGTCCTTGTGTATTTATAAATAAATTCCCATCAAGCTTTTTGATCATTGCTGTTTATGTAGATGATCTGAATATAATTGGAACTCAAAAGGAAATTGATAATGCAAGAACTCATATGAAAGAAGAGTTTGAAATGAAAGATCTTGGAAAAACAAAATTTTGTCTAGGACTCCAAATTGAACATTTCTAAGATGGAATATTTGTGCATCAATCAAATTATACGAAAAGGATATTGAAACGATTTAATATGGATAAAGCGAATCCTTTGAGTACTCCAATGGTTAATCGATCGCTTAATATAAACAAGGATCCATTTCGACCTTGTGAAGATAATGAAGACATATTAGGTCCTGAAGTACCTTATATGAGTGCTATCGGTGGACTTATGTATCTCGCAAATTGCACTCGACCAGATATAGCATTTGCTATAAATTTACTTGCGAGATATAGTTCATCACCTACACGAAGACATTGGAGTGGAATAAAACATATTTTCCGTTACCTCCAAGGTACGATTGATTTGGGATTATTTTATTCTAGAAACCCCGAGTTTGGTTTAGTTGGTTTTGCAGATGTTGGATATTTATCGGATCCACACAAAGCTCGGTCCCAAACCGGTTATGTTTTTACACTTTGTGGAACTGCAATCTCGTGGCGATCTCAAAAACAAACTTTGGTTGCCACTTCTTCAAATTACGCCGAAATCATTGCCCTTCATGAAGCTTGCAGAGAATGTGTATGGCTCAGATCTATGACTCAACATATAGAAGGAGCAAGTGGATTAATCAACAATAAGGAGCCAACAAAATTATTCGAAGATAATGCTGCATGTGTGACCCAAATCAAAGAAGGTTATATCAAGAGTGACCGAACAAAACATATTCCTCCGCGATTTTTCTCCTATATCCAAGAACTTGAGAAAAATCAAGAACTTGACGTCGAGTACATTTGTTCAAGTGATAATGCAGCAGATTTGTTTACAAAGGCGCTTCCTACGACAACGTTCAGAAAACACGTTCAGAATATTGGAATGCGTCATTTGCGAGATTTATGAAAGGAAACATATCTATCTTTTCGAGGGGGAGATTGCGTATATGTACTCTTTTTCCCTTATCATGATTTTTATCCCGTTGAGTTTTTACATGATAAGGTTTTTAACGAGGTAGTACGTAATATCTCAACAATAATAAATAATCAAGGGGGAGTGTTGAGAAAGTCAACTATTGCTGCTGAAGAAAGTGATTATTTATGAACGTTTACGTTTGTCCACTTTAGTAAGTCGGCAAACTTTCTCTATAAATATGTATGTTACTTCATTCATATGAAATAACTTTCTCTCTTCTTTCTTTCTCTCTTCTTCCTCTGTAAAATTTATAAGATTAATAAAATCAGTATAATAATAAAATCTCTATATCTCGATTATTATTCAACATGGACAACTTTTAAAACTATACATCTTTTGTTATTTTATCTATTATATCAAATCTCTAATATATTATTTAAAAAATATTTTAAAAAATAACTTTATTTTAACATGTTATTAATAAAAATATCATGATAATATACCATCATCACAGTTATTTTCAAATAAATATATAAATAAATTTAAATTATTAAAATAATTATAATATAGGTAGTTTGGGTAAAAAATTAATATATTTTATTAAACTAACAAAAAATATTATTAAATTTGTAAAAAATAATTGTTTTTCTTTCTTTAATATATATATAATTTAATATTAAAATAATTTTAAATAAAAGTTAAAATTATATAATATTTAATTTATATTTATTAATAAATAATATTATATAATTTATAAATATTTTTATATATAACGTGCATATAAATCTAGTTAATATTGTAATTAATTAGAAATATTTCTAATGAGATAAATTTAAATCATAAATCAGAATATGAAAACTTCAATAGAGTATTTTAATTTATTTACAATAAAAAGGTTTGTATTATTTTTTGAAAGAGAAAACAGTAATGATCGTTAGTCAGAGAAACCGTGGAACAACGAAGAACACCGCCAGAGACGGGACAACATAAAGATTGGATTTTGGGAGGTGATGATCAATTCCTGAGGTCAAGATCTCGACAACGGTATTACGGCGGAGTAGGATAGAAAATGGCGATGAGAGACCTTGTCACCGGTGGAGCCGCCTGCGCTGTTCCCGGTTCTGCTTCTTCTTCGAACCCTCTCGGAGCTCTCACCAATGCGCTACTTGGTTCGTCTTCCAAAGCTCAGGTTAGCTTCGTGATATTTATTGATCTCAATCGTGTTGAAACGAATTCTCAGGATTCATTTCTCGTCCTCGTCGCTCGCTTCGAAGTAGATCTCATTCTTCAGAGGGTTTTGTTATGTTTATGCCTAGTTTCGTTTGCTCTTTCCGTAGTTTTAGGGTTTGAAGCGTCCTTATCTCTGAGAGCATACGTATTCTTGACCTGGTATTGTAATTTAATTTCATATACTGGTTCTGCTTTAATTCGCTTATGTCGTGTGATTTTATGTATAATTTTGCTATTAACATTAGATAATTCTGATTGATATAGGTTCATTTAGGGTTTTCTAATGCCTGGATTTCAATTAATTTTCATGTCGAATGTTTGATGATTGCTGATTTGGTGGCAGGAAAGGCTCAAGGAGATACCTAATGCCACCCGATTGGGTCCCGGGCCACAATTTTACGCTGAGGACCAACAGCTACAGTCACTTCCTGGGTCTGAGTTAGATCAGTCTACTCTGCAACCGGGTGGTCAGGTTAACTCTGTGCAAATTTTACTTTTTACACTGGTAGCATTGACTCTGATTTCGTTGCCTTTTTGCTGATGGGTTTGCCAATTTTTTAATCAGGGGACAGAGTTCTTCCGTGGCTTCCGCTCTGTAGATCAGAACAGTTTGGGTGCAGCGTGGGATGAAGTACAGCATAGTGGACCTATGCCTCCACTGGGACCTCTCTACGAGCCAGTTCAGCCTGTATTCGATGGTTTGTTATTTGGTTTCACTCATACTTTCTCTACCGCGTTTATTTAATATGTATGTTAGGTACAAAATGGATGATATCGTGGTTTTGGTGTTGAATAAGTTGTAATATCTTCTTCACCCAGGTGTTGAATAAGTCGTAATATCTTTTACCCATCCATCTTCATTCGAGTAGAACTCAATTTTATTTATGAAAAAAACTACAGAAACTAGTGTAGAAACATGAAATACATAGCTTGGTCATTACTGATAGAGATTCTTCTTCATAAATTCCCCCTTTTTCTTTCGGATGGCTGTTTATTATTCATAGCTCTGATTTTGTTTGTTGTAAATCACAAGCGAGGTATTCTCTTGTGCTGGCTTGATTTGTTTTTCCTATTGCTTATTTGGTGCAGGACCACCACAGAGAGTCTTGTCAAATTTTCTACATTCATTTGTTGAAAGTAGCCGTGGTGGTATTCCCTTTCGTCCAGCACCTGTTCCAGTGCTGGGATTGTCACAAAGTGACAAACAGTGCATACGTGATCGTAGTAGCATAATGGCCCGGCATTTTTTTGCGGATAGGGGCGAGGAATTTATCAATGCTCAGGTCTGCTGTTTATCTGTTATCTGCATCATTGGTTGTATGCATTCGACTTGGGTTTTAGGATCAAATACTATGGGATAGATATGCTTAATGTTTTGGCTTTGTATCATTCATACCATTACCCTTTATCAATGAAAAAGCAAATTTAATTTTGCGACGAAGTGTAATAATAATTAAAAGTTCAGGTCCCCTGTAATTGATCCTAAATCGCTTTTGAATTTTCATTTTGGAATGACAATGAGTAGCACTGTCACTATTATACATGACAATCGTCTGGGAGTCAGGGCTTTTGTTGAGATCCACAACTATTGTTTTATCTGGTAGTTCTTCCTATCTAATATGATATTTTTCAAGAGCACGTCAGCTACTCTAGTATGGTTAAGCCTTTATATTGTTGCTGATGTGCGTGTCCTTTCATGCTCTGTTTTGTGTTTCTTTGCAGCTTCTTTTCTCAATGTGTTGGCTGAATATATTGTTCTGCGTTATTTTTCTAGGTAAATGCTTTATTGTCATCTTTAGATATTGATGGTGGCATTCAAGCTAGAGGTCATTATCCCGGGAGATTTCGGGAGCTAGATGATTATTGGAATGAGTCTCAAGCTGTTATGAAACCTGGTTTACATTCTGTGGACAGTTGGGCGGCTGAATTTAACCAACATGGGATGGATCATGGTGGTCCTGATGCATGGGTCCAATCTTTTGAGCAACAGCATGGTGTGAACGGGTGGGCCACCGAGTTTGAGCAGGTAATTGCTAGCATAAACAGCTATAATTTTTCTACTGTTTAATTGTCCATACCGTGTTTGACTCACATTTGATTTGCCAACACCTTGAGTCTCTGGTAATTTGTCACCTTCTTCTGAAAATCTTTCGCTTCTCATCCTTTTTATTTTTCTTGATTTTTTCACAGGGCCAAACTCAACTGATGTCAAACAAATTGAGAAGTATGGATTTGCAGAATCTATCTGCAATGGAACAGACACGTAAGCTTGCCCATACACTATCTCAGGACGCGAATCCAAAATTTCAGGTTGATGTAGCCTAACATTAATAATTATGTAACTTTCATAGTAAACTCCTTTCTTAACAGCCGTGGATCATAGTTCTAATTTATTAGTTTGCAGTGAACTTTATTGTTGGATTACATATAGGCTGCTCTGCTCCCTTGTGGTCATTTCTGAGAACTTGTAGTGCACATGGAAAATGTTTCTGTTGTGCTAGTTTGTTGGTTTATGCTCTAGAATTTGAAAATAACTATATCATAAAATTTAATTTCTCATTTTGCTTCTCTTGACTTCATGCGTTGAGCTATGCTATTGAAATTTACTAAAAAGCTTGGCAATGTTTGGTGAATGCAGAATTCAAAATTCCTCCAATTTGTTTCGAAGATGAGCCGCGGTGAACTTATTATCGATGACAATCAGGTCAAGCCAGGATCAGCCCCTGGGGAATGGGCTACTGAATATGAACAGCGGTATCTGGGGCTGCCAAGTTGGGCTGATCAGTTTGCAAATGAGAAAGTATGTATGTGTTCACTTTTTACTGATAACATGCCAGTCTAATAAATTTACTGCTCTGGCCTTTTTTCATGCATGGCCGGATGGCCCTTAGATCCACAATTGAAGCTCATGATGATAGGTTTAGCTGTTATAGTGGATCTCTTGCTTTTTATCTTAGAGATGTCTTCATAGTGGAAAGGCTTCAGCTTAATTTGATATCTATTTAATGAAATGGTTCCTTGTACTTGCAGAATATGAATTTTAGTGTCAACATCTCGTCTCTGTTTTTCTTTTATAAGAAGCATCACCTTGCATCTAGCATAGGCTTCTAATTTGGTGTGTTTTAGCTTTCACATGAGCCAGAACAGTGGGCTGATGAGTTTGCTTCCGGGAGAGGACATCAAGAATCAGCTGAAGACCAATGGGTTAACGAGTTTTCGAAGTTAAATGTCGATGACTGGGTAGATGAATTTGCTGAAGGGCCTGTGGGTGAGAGTTCAGCTGATGCATGGGCAAATGCTTATGATGAGTAAGTACACTGTCTCTAATTGATCTATTATAAATTTTCTTTTTAATTTTGCTTTGTGCGTTCACAAATTTAATGAATCAAGTAATTTTATGGTCCCTTTCAATTTCATTTGTCCCTGAGGGGGTGGGTAAGTGCTGACACAATAGAAGTTTTCACCCGTTACTTTCCCCTCTGCATTATACTCTGGTTTTTAATGCTTTCCTTGGATGAACATTTTGCAATTACGTCGTTCTTTTTTATGGCTAAATTCAAGGTGTCATTTTTACCACTAATGCTTCGCCTGGTTAGACAAAGGAATCATATATGATAACCCCTTAATTTTTATCTATGGAGCCATGCACGATGTTTATCTAACATGCATCTTCCACTTTCAAGTCCATCTAACAGAAGCCTGCCTTTATAGGTTTATGAATGAGAAAAGTGGTGAGAAACAAACTAGTGGTGTCTACGTGTTCTCTGACATGAATCCTTATGTGGGTCATCCTGAACCTATGAAAGAAGGGCAAGAATTGTTTCGAAAAGGACTTCTGAGTGAAGCAGTGCTTGCTCTAGAAGCCGAGGTTATGAAAAACCCTGAGAATGCTGAAGGTTGGAGATTACTTGGGGTCACACACGCAGAGAATGATGATGATCAACAAGTTAGTCAGATTGCTATGCATGAACCGTGAATTACATATAACTTACAAAAAGAGAAGATATTACTCAAATTTTTATTAAAAAATTATCAATGTGGATGCAGGCAATAGCTGCAATGATGCGAGCAGAGGAAGCCGACCCCTCAAATCTAGAGGTGCTACTTGCTCTTGGTGTGAGCCATACCAATGGTCAGTGCCTGTTGCAGACAATATTTTTTCCAAAATGAGAATGCTTGCTTTGGTCATACGTTTTTGGAATTGGGTAAGCGACTAATATCTTATTCTCTGTAACTACAGAGTTGGAACAAGCAACTGCGTTGAAATATTTATATGGATGGCTGCGAAATCACCCAAAGTATGGAGCAATTGCGCCTCCAGGACTAGCTGATTCGCTATACAATGCTGATGTAAGTGCTCTTCTTCCTCTTCGTAGTTAGTTGATTCTGAAAAGTTGTATTGACATTTTATTCCTTCTCCATGTATAAACAGATTGCTAGACTATTCATTGAAGCTTCTCAGATGAATCCTGAGGATGCTGATGTGCATATAGTATTAGGTGTGCTCTACAATCTATCAAGGGAATTTGATAGAGCAATTACTTCCTTCCAAACAGCATTGAAACTAAAACCAAATGATTATTCTCTTTGGAATAAGCTTGGTGCAACACAAGCCAACGGTGTCCAGAGTGCTGATGCCATATCTGCTTATCAACAGGTACTGGTCGAAACTTCTCTAAGATAAAATCTTCCTCGAAGATGGTCCTTTTTTATAGACATTCGGCTTTCTTTTTTTTAACTTGCAGGCTCTAGATTTAAAGCCAAATTATGTTCGTGCTTGGGCAAACATGGGAATTAGCTACGCAAACCAGGTTCGAGATTGGTTTTTGTGTCTTGTTTGATGATTGAACTGTTGTGAACTGGAAGACACTGAGATTGAGTGGGGTAATGTGTAACAGGGGATGTACAATGAATCAATCCCGTATTTTGTCCGTGCCCTTGTGATGAATCCTAAAGCAGATAACGCATGGCAATACTTGAGGCTCTCGTTAAGGTATGTATATATAAGCTTTGTGGAATAAGAAGAACCCATTAATTAAAAACTCTTTTAAGGTTTAAAGTCGTTGAAAATTGATCGTCTTTTGTTAAACTTTTCTGCAGTTGTGCCTCAAGGCAAGACTTGATTGAAGCTTGTGAGTCAAGGAATCTCGATCTCTTGCAGAAGGAATTCCCTCTGTGAGTAGAAGAAAATAATTACACGATTCAAACCCTAAACCACGAGATGTCCTCACCGGTTAAACGATCGATTTGTTTTATCGGAAGTTTCAGATGGAAATATTACGAAGGAATGTACGTCGTTTTTTGTTTAGTTTCTGTAAAAGTAAACTACTATAATTTATAAAGTACAAAGAGAAAATACTTGAGCAGAAAAAAATGATACTAATTCAACCTTTCTTTAACAGATATACCAATGCATTGAGTATGAAAGGTAAATGTATCACTATTTCGAGATTATCGTTTCCAGTTTTGTAGTGTCAATTAGGAATGAAAAATGGCTCCCCAACATTTGGTATGAAGCTTGGATTTTGTGTTGGCTAAAGAATTTTTTTTTTTTGCATTTTAAGAATTCAAATCGTGTTGGTAACGCAACTAAAATATTAATAAAAATACTAAATTAAATGTCTTAGACAATAAATATTTAAATATATTTGTCAATTTAACATTGTTCATACTAAACCAGAAAAAAAAAAAAAACATTGTACATACGATTTGCGATTTCATTTTGTCAACAAAAAAGGGTCATATCGCGCATAAATATGGCTTCGCCCGGGTTCGAACCGGAGACGTTCAGTGTGTTAGACTGACGTGATAACCAACTACACCACGAAACCTTTGTTGTTTATTATTGAATGTTTTATTAAGTTTCGTTCATTTCAAAGAATCAACTTAGAGTCCTGAAAACTCGATTTCCCCATTACTGTCCGATTGATAGAAATGTTGCAGAGAATCACTGCCTCAAGCTTAAACTCTGGTATAAATTGGTTCGTTTCCTCTCTTAAAATCCATGGAACCAACCTCAAACCATTAAAGCAATCTCATTGTTCCATGATCATTACCGGTTTAAACAGAGACAACCTCATCGTTGCCAAATTTATCGAGGCATGTTCAATTGCTGGGCATCTCCGATATGCTTACTCTGTATTTATCCACCACCCATTTCCCAATACTTATCTCCACAACACCATGATTAGAACTTTGTCTCTCGTAGACGAACCCAATGCGCTCTCAATTGCGGTCACGGTTTACAGAAAGTTCTGGGCTTTGTGTTCTAAGCCTGACTCGTTTACTTTCCCGTTTGTGTTGAAGATTGCTGTTGGGATATCCGATGTTTTGTTCGGGAGACAGATTCATGGCCAAACGGTGGTTTTCGGTTTTGATTCCTGCGTCCATGCTGTTACAGGTTTGATTCAGATGTATTCTTCGTGTGGCGCTTTGAGAGATGCACGTAAAGTGTTCGATGAAATGCGTTTTAGAGATGTGATTGTTTGGAATGCGTTATTAGCTGCGTATGGAAAAGTTGGTGAGATGGATGAAGCAAGGAGTTTGTTGGAGATGATGCCTTGTTGGGTAAGGAATACAGTTTCTTGGACTTGTGTGATATCTGGATATGCCAAGAATGGACGAACAAGCGAAGCCATTGAAGTGTTTCAGAGAATGCTGATGGAAAATGTTGAGCCAGATGAAGTTACGCTTTTGGCGGCACTCTCAGCTTGTGCTGATCTTGGTTCACTTGAATTGGGTGAAAGAATATTTAGGTACGCTAATTACCGAGGGATGAACAGAGCAGTTTCAATGAACAACGCGCTCATTGATATGTATGCAAATTCAGGGAATATAACAAAGGCGTTGGAGGAGTTTGAGAATGTTAGTGAGAGAAATGTGGTTACTTGGACGACTATAATTACTGGGCTGGCTACGCACGGGCTTGGAGCTGAAGCCTTAGCAATGTTTAACCGTATGGTTAAAGCTGGTGTCAAACCGAACGATGTTACTTTCATTGCAATCCTTTCAGCTTGCAGCCATGTCGGTTGGGTTGATCTTGGAAAAAAATTCTTTAGCTCAATGAAATCGAAATATGGGATTGAGCCGAACATTGAGCATTATGGATGCATGATTGATTTACTAGGACGAGCAGGATTACTTCAAGAAGCAGAAGAAGTTTCTAAAAGTATGCCCTTTGAGGCAAATGCTGCAATATGGGGATCTCTTCTTGCTGCTTCAAATGTTCATCATGATCTTGAGCTAGGAGAAAGAGCTTTGAATCAGCTGATTACGTTAGAACCGAATAACAGCGGTAACTATATGCTTTTAGCGAATTTGTATATGAATTTAGGAAGGTCGGACGAGTCAAGGAGGATGAGAAAGATGATGAAATGGATTGGTGTTAAGAAGATAGCTGGTGAAAGCTCCATAGAAGTGGAAAACAGCGTATCTAAATTCACCTCAGGGGATCTTTCGCATCCTCAAGTCGAAAAGATTCATGAAATTCTTCAAGTGATAGATTTGGAAATACAGAGAAACGAAATTTGAGAGAAAAAGGATTTGAATTTTGATCAGATTGAGTCAATTAATGATCAACAATGGCTTTTTGAACCAGAGGAGTATATAGACAGTGGCGAAAGAGAAGCTGATGGTTCAGGAGGTTAATTCCGGTTCCGGCTGAGGGCAAAACAACAAGAGAAATTTGGAGAATCTGCCGAAGAGGACAGAGATCGTTATGGCGCATAGATGGACGGCTGTGATGAATAGTTAGTGATGGCCTAACTGAGGCTTTTTTCTTCTTTTGGAGGGTTTCAATTTTGGGCTTTAAGCTTGGCCCAAATAAAAGGCTCTTTCTTGCTGGGCAAAAGCCTTATTTATTAAGTGCAATTCTGTTGAACTTTTTACTTTTTACAATTATTTTTAAATATTAGAAAAAGTTTACACAAATTTTTTTAAAAAACAAGTTTTTATTACTTTCTATCCCATATGTCACATCAAAATTCTTATATACTTAATATATATATTAAAGTAATATTTTTAATTATAAATATATGTATTGTTAATAAATAAATGTTCTAGAGCTCTCAATAATATATATTTAATTATTTGTTCCAGATTTTAAGTTTTGGCTTCTAATATAAATTATAGATAGTTTTGAATTTTTTTTATAAATTATATATTGTATGATATTAGGAACCATGTATACACATGTTATAGTTTAATATTTACTAACCTCTAAATATTAAATACAACAAAAGAAAGTTATAAAAAGAAATAATACAAGAATGAGATACTCATGTGAAACCTCCCAAAAAAACTAACTATCATTTTTATAGAGTAATATCCTAAAATAGCACTTTTTAAAAATTTTCTTCCAAATCTAACATCATAAAATTAAATTCCTAAAAATAGCACAAATATTTATGTGAAAATACTTATTTATTCTAAATAAATTATACATAAACTTAAAGTATTGTATTTGGGTTCATTATTTCCAATTTAGGGTTTAATTTTTTTCTATTAAAATATAGTTTTAATGCATTTTAATCTTAAATTTGTGCTATTATTAGAAATTTAAACTAATAATACTATTTTTGGAACAAAAACTTAGAAATATGCTATTTTAGACATTTGCCATTTTTATATGATTAAATTTATCATATAAATTTAAATATTTATTTATTACATTTTTATTTTGAATTAGGTTCGTTTTTATTTTATTATCTACTCATATATTATTTTTTCTACGTGGTCTAAATTATTAATAAAAGAAACTAAAAATAATTAATTTTTTGTAGTCTTTTTTAAAAACATAATGATTTTAGATTCCTTAAGATAGATTAAATTTTTATATATGTAAAAATCTAATTGATAACTAAAATTTCATAGACTAGAGTTTAAAGTAATTACCATTTTAGTTTGTCTAAAATAGATAATACCATTTTGACATGTGTCAAAATCTAATTAGTAAACAAATTCTTGATTTATTTTTTTACTAAATTTTGTATACTTTCTCATATATGTTTAATCCCTATCTTTATTTTTTAATTTGCATTTTTATTAAAAAAATTAATCCGTTTAATGGTGTCATAATCTAATTAGAATTATTTTTTTACATGCTAACTAAGTAGAAAAATCAAATGTTATATAATAAGATAGATTTTGATAGTTTTATGGTAAAATGATATTGCAATTACACTCAACCAACCATAAATATTTAGCAAATATATTTATCTATAAGACTATAAGCATAAGTTGCATAACACAAATTATGTAATCAATAATGTTTAAAACACAACCCTCTATAAATTGTTGCAAACTTCCACACTGCTAATCACATTTGCTTGGTTTAACTTAAACGAGTCGAACCCGTAGAAATACGCTATAGAGTGAAATAAAGTTATCGATCCGAAATGTACGGCCCATTTAAGGTTAATACGTGGGGTGGCCGGCCTAAACACAAAAACTTTGACCGCCAAAGAAGAAAAAATTGGAGTGGATTTTGTCCAGACTTGAGCACATTTAACGTCCAGATTTAATTTAGTCTAACTCTAATTTAATTTCATTTAGTTTCACACATTGAAATTCTCAAAACCCAACGATGACATATTTACTCATTTTAGTTTTTGTCGGATAAAATATGCTCAAGAAGGGAGATAGACGCGGAGCATGTGACCAGTGGCCACGTGGCTATTACTTTAATGAGTTGATTCATTAAAGCTTTGTTTTGTCTTCGATAGTAAAATATAACAGGTTAATTTTCAAAATATCAATTTTATTCACAATATTATCACTTTATTTTTAAAATTAATTAAAAACTTTTTTTACAAAAAGTAAAAAAATTAGATATAAAGATTCAAATATATTATTATAATTTTATTTCTAGAATAAATAAATCTTTTCAGATAATGATTTGTACAATATACAAGATAAAAAAATTAGTGTTTTTTATTTTAAAATAGAAATTAAAAAATTGTGGTCTTTGAAGTGCTTCACAAAATAAAAATATTATTATAAAATAGATGGATACTTTAAGGCTTTAATAGTAAAGAAATCCGGTCATTGGTATTTTCAATAACAATGAGTATCTTCACTATTAAAAATACATCTAATTTTATATTATTGTTTTTACCTTTTACAATTAGAACTCTCTATAATTGAGACACTTCCGAAAATAGCTCTTACAATTATTATTTTCAGAAATATAAATAATAGTTTAATAGATACTCATGTGATAAACCTTTATTGGAAGTGCATGCTCATGCTAATTTTTTGTATACACTAACAAATAACCTGAACTATTAATAGAAGCTAATATAAAGAATAGATATGGGCAAAATACCCGCAACTAAATTATCCAATTGAAAATGATCTAAAAAATAAGTATCAAATTAGGATTCATGAAATATTCGAACGAGTCAACCATTTTTTATTCGAAACAGAATCAAATATATCAAAAATTAAATACATATTTAAAATATCCGGAATATAATTATATATCTAAATATATTAATTATATTTTAAGTTGATATATAGTTACATAAAATTATAATTATAAAATCAGAATATATTAGTTATTTATAAAATAAAATATTCAAAATATTTAAAATAATCGTTATTAGTTATGTTAATCAAAAACTAAATTTTATTTATATTTAACTATTTTTTGTTTTTATCAATTTTTAGGATAATCAAACCGAATCAAAATTATAAAATATTCGTACGAATCTTATATCCAACCACAGTATAAAAAACCTAAATAACGGATACAAAACTCGAATGGATAGCTGAATATTCATGTGTAATAAAGTGTATCATATTAATAGAGACACTAAGGCGTTTACTAACCAGTTCTATTGATTATTATATGGACAATTGACTAAAATAATACTATTTCAAGTTTTTGTTCCAAATATAGCACTATTCATTTAAATTTCTAAAAATAGCACAAATTTAATAGTAAAATAATTAAAAACTTATTTCTAATGAAAAAAATTTAAATCCTAAATTAGAAAAAGTGAACTCAAACATTATGTTTTAATAATTATTTTTACATAATAATTTATACTATTTTTGGAATTTTAGTTTTAGTATGCTAATTTTGGAAGATAAATTTAAAATAGTGCTATTTTAGGGTATTACTCTTATTATATCAAGTTCTCTTATTTTCAAATCCCAAAAGTTTTTTTTTCAATTTAACTTGATTACAGTAACGTGGAAATAAGTTAATTTGTTGGTGAAGGGTTAATAATAAATAAAGTTATGAGAACAAATCTTAAGGTAGACGATTTGTGTCACATGAACTTCACTATAGATCCTGAAAATGAGGTCCTCTATTTTTCTTCGATATTCATGTTTATACATATTTAACTATTCTGTAAATTTATACACTACGTGGACCAAAGACTCCTCAAGATTACATACACCTAAACCTATGGTTTTGGTCGATATTTTTGCATTTTTATCCTGTTTTTATTTTTATTTTTATTACTTTGTTTATGTAATATGCTACTTATGCTTTGTTTTTACTTTGCTTTTTTTCTGTTTACTTTGGAGAAAGTAATTAAATGTGTTGGAAGATGGCATATTTCCTCTTTCTGCGGTTTTCAGTTGATATATATATATTTATAAAGAAAAATAGAAACAGCTAATCATGAAGCCTTGTTTATGAAGCAAGACATTAACTTCTTTTAGGGTTTTGTCAACTTTTTGCATTATGCAAGTTATATCTAATGTACTATGTCGTTCAATCTACTGAACATTTTTCTTTTGGTAAAATATATTGAACAATTTTGACCATATATACTTCTTTAGGCTTCACTTCATGACTCATAAACAAAATTGTAAAGTGTTTATTTAAATTTCATGATCAATACAATTTCTTTTGTAAGAGACGTCATTCAAAATCAATTAACGACTTGACTAGAAAATATATATAATTTCAGTGCCAATGTTTATGCACATCGTCTAAGCTATCAATGTGTTTTTAAATCAAATTGTGTATTGACAAGGATTTTAAATTAGAGTAATACAGTAAAATATCACTTTTTAAAGTTTATTTTTCAAATATAACACATTAAAAATAAAATTTCTAAAACAACACAAATTATTATGTAAAAATAATTATTTCATCAAATAAACTATATATAAAATTAAAATATAATATTTATGTTCACTTTTTATAATTTAAGATTTAATTTTTTTATTATGGAAATTTTTTAATTATTTTAATATTAAATTTGTGATATTTTTAGAAATTTAAATGATTATTGCTATATTTGGAATATATAGTTAAAAGATTGTTATTTTAGTCAACTACCATTTAAATTATAGATAATTATTTAAAATAACATATTTTAAGTTTTTGTTACAAAATAGCATATTTAAGATTAAAGTACATAATTTTATTTTAATAGAAAAATTAAACTTTTGTTAGAAAAACTGAATTCAAATATAATATTTTAATTTTACGTATAATTTATTTAAAGTAAATAAGTATTTTTAAATAATTATTTGTATTATTTTTAGAATTTTATTTTTAAAATGTTAAATTTGTAACAAAAACTTTAAAATATGATATTTTCTTGTATTACTTTTAAATTAAGCATCTAACCAATTAATCATCAAAATTATAGAAAAGAATCCACATTTTTTTTATAAAACGAAGAAGACTTCTATAAATATATTGCTCTACCTCAATAAATAATTTTTACTCAACTTTTAGCAACTATAAAATTTATACATAGCTTGTTACAAAAAAAAAACTCCCAAAATAGTTATGATTTTGAACTCAAATTCCCAGTTTAGAAAACGTCATTTTGTATTAGTTTATGTGGAATTTGGAATTAAAAATAGAGAAGGTCAATTAGTCAACATAGCCCCATAACATGATGTCTCCGTTTACAAAGTAAAGCCTTACTAAATTTCATGAAGAAGTTTATACTCTCGATGCTGCTTGCTCGTTACAGTATTCGAGCTTATTAATTTAACATATATTTCAAAATTTCAGTTTCTCCTAATGAAATCCCAACTAGCACGCAATGCATCTAAGCTATTTATTACTCCCTAAGTGTATTTTCCTTTGCATAAATCTGGTTCTTAATTCAAAACTTTCCCTCAATACATCTATTTCATATATATATATAATGCATCTAGCTATTTATTGCAAAATTTATTCATATATATAAATTAGTTTATAAAACTAAACAAAATTATATAAATAATTGATTAAACGAAAGAAAATTTATGAAATTGTGAAGTTTATGTCGGTATCTCAAAACGTAAATATTTAATATCAACACTAGCTTAAATACCATAATTATATATATTAAAAAATATTTTTTAAACCTATAAAATATAAATAAACATGTAAGCCTAAATTTTTTTTAGGTATAAGTTATAATGTAGATTTTATCATTTGTCCAACTTTTCAAGTATCAAAACAAAACATATAAAATCCATATTTCCATACGATTACCATTATAAGTAAGAATGATCACAGGGACTGAACTATACATAAGCATCATTTCGTGTTTTTATATTGTTTCCTTAAATAGTGCCAAAATCAAATATTGTTTCATAAATAATATAGTTTTATATTTTTATGCAAAGATTTATATAAATTTAGTAATTTTGTAGTTTCATTTTATTGAATATATGATAGTAACTAGAAATATGAAGAACCTAATACTATTTAAATAATGTTTTAATTAGACAAAGATTCATAATTTTCTGTAAATATGATTAGCTGATAAACCCGTGGAAAGTTAGTTTAAAAACAAACATAATAAGCGATATTATCATATTATTATCATTCAGAAATTTCTATAAATAACCATCCCATCTTTTCACAATCTTAACTCACCACATTGAAAACCTTTTCCTGCCCTTTATAACATCACATCATATTATTTTTTTTGTCTCCAAGCTCCAATCTTCCATATTCTCACTTTCCTTTTTTATATGCACTCAGATATTTCTGTTTGCATAGCAAAAAAAAATGGAGATCTTTGGAAAAGTGTTAATTTTAGTGAGTCTTGTGGTGATGATGATGACGAAGAGTGTGGATGGTTACAGTAGTGGTTGGGTCACTGCTCGAGCCACATTCTATGGAGGGGCTGATGCTTCTGGCACCATGGGTAATTTGCTTTTACTCTTTTCTCACACTAGTTATCTTCTATTTTTCTCCAACTTACATTAAACTAAAATCTTTTATAAAAGATCTTACTGACATTTTAACATTTGCATGCATATCAATCATTGACATTTTATAACATTTGCATGCATATCAGTTACGAACTTGCTAATTTCTCAGAACTCATTTTGTGTGTTTTCAGGCGGAGCGTGTGGGTACGGGAACTTATATAGTCAAGGATACGGCACGAACACGGCGGCTCTAAGCACGGCTCTATTCAACGGCGGCCAAAGCTGCGGTGCTTGTTTTCAGATAAAATGTGTAAACGACCCAAAATGGTGTCTCCGAGGAACAATCACCGTGACCGGAACAAACTTTTGTCCGCCAAACTTTGCTCAGGCTAACGACGCCGGTGGTTGGTGTAATCCTCCCCAACATCACTTCGATTTGGCTCAGCCCATTTTTCTCCGTATCGCTCAATATAAAGCCGGCGTCGTCCCCGTCCAATACCGGAGGTACATTTTCCGGTTTCGGTTTACCTTGGTTCAGTGAAATCATTACGGTTTTTAGCAAAACCAAACATTTTTTTTCTTATCAATTTTTCAGGAAATTAAAGAATCCATGAAAAAATTCATCTTCTCGTTTTTATTCTTAATTTTCGCGTGAGATGCTTCATCTGTGAATAAAGTTGGTCAAATTCAAAGACAATATTTAGTAATCTTCTTGTGCTCTGTTTTTGTAATGGAAAAAGAGTGGCTTGCCGGAGAAAAGGAGGAATACGATTCACGATCAACGGTCACTCGTACTTCAACCTTGTACTAATAACCAACGTCGCCGGCGCCGGAGATGTTGCCTCCGTCTCCATCAAAGGAACGAAGACAAGTTGGCAAAGTATGTCGAGAAACTGGGGACAGAACTGGCAAAGCAACTCAAATCTCGACGGTCAATCTCTCTCCTTTATAGTAACAACCAGCGACGGCCGTACAGTCGTTTCTTACAACGTAACTCCTCGTTACTGGAGCTTCGGACAGACTTATACCGGAAAACAGTTCCGGGTTCAGAGGCGATGACGTGGACTGTACACACTTTGATAAAGAAGAAACCAAACAAAAATTTACTTACTGATTTTGCATAGTTTGAAAAGTTTCGAAGTTTATCTACATAACCCAATTAAATAAACAAATCTGGATGGCGGAAATCGAGGTTTTTTTTCACCGGCAGCTTTTGTAATTCGCCGGTGAGTCTGAGGTGAACAGAAAGGAAAAACTTTGTGTTTTCACCCGCCGCCAAGTTGAGTTCTTTTTCCTTTATGTTTTTCGTTTGCCTTTAAGATGTTTAATGCTCTGTTAAGGCATCGTTTACTGAAGTAATAAAGTATAAGTTGCTTATAATACTCGCCTCTTCGATTTGCTGTTTCGGAATTGAAAATTGAAATTTTGATAGAGGTTACGAAATACAACTCACAACACAATAATATTTTGGAAAACTCTTTTCAACATTTAAAAAATCATTATCATTACATGTAATCTTCTATATATCATTTAGATTGAGAATCACAAACACTAAAATACAAATAGTACAAATAGATTTGCTTGTAATTGCACAAATCAAGTGAATCATGAAACATCTAAATATTAAAATAAATATAGTAAATTTTTAAAAAGTAATTTGAGCTACCGGAATATATTATCCCTAAGATATATCATTCCTAATATATTATTTGAAAAATATTTTTAAAAAAATATATTAATATAACGTGTTATTAACAGAAATATCATGTTAAATAAATATACAAATACATTTAATTTAATAGAATAATTATAATATATGTTATTGATATTAATTTGATTAGATAATCAATATATTTTATTAAACTAATAAAAAATACTATTAAATTTATAAAAAAAATAATTATATTTATTTTCTTAAATTACATATACAAAATTTAATTTTAAAAATAATTTTAAATAAAAGTTAAAATTATATATTATATATTTATTAATAAATAATATTATATAGTTTATGAATATTTTTTTATCTAGCTATAAATTAGTTCTAGTTTATTTGGTGAGATATTAGTAGAATAATTTGAATAAAAAGTGTTTGCTACTTGTCTTGTTACGACTTCCAATGTTTTGGTCTAGCTAGTAGCTACTACTTACCGGGAACTAGATAGCTGGTTAGAAATTTAGACATGAACAGAGTTATAAGATTATGAATTTATTGGATATTTTATTATTTTGTCAACTATAAAGTAATTTATAAACTCATTATTCAAGAATTAAAGGGATATACTCAGTCCAATTCCGTCAGAAAGAAGTAACCTCAACTATTTGAGAAGTTCACGCGTCTATAAAGTTGGAAAATATACATTTTAACAATATGAAAAGTTTACATCAAACGTAATAATATACAAACATTTGACATTGTAGATATTTTATATTACCTTACAACTAGCATATAATCTAATCAAACAATTAATATGGGAAGGCAATTAAACGGAGACCACAGGCGTTGAATAAACTTACTGATAAATTAGTAATAAACCCTCAAATTTTTAAGGAAAGAACTATAATTAACAAAAGTCTTAAACTTGATTAATAGTTTTAATTAAAGGTGATAAATGCTAATTAAGAAAAGGACAGAGAGCTAGAGGAAACAAGGAAAGAGTTGGGTTAGAAGAGGACGTGGTTGGGTTGTTTTGTGTTTCCTTCCACTCTTTGTTCTTCTTCATTTCCTCTTTCTTTTCTTCTCCTCCATTTCCCAAACCCTTCAACAACAACAAATTTGAATTTAAGGGAATCTGAAAAAGGAAGAACAGATTGAGAATTTTCCTGGGGTTTCAAGAAAAGTTGGGACATTTAAAGGTATGATTTTTGTGTTGTGATTTTCTTAATGGGTATTGAAGTTTCTGGGTTTTTTCTTTCATGGGGGTTTTTTCTTTTTTTTTTTTCCTCGTTTTCATTTAAGAAATTTATTACAAAGGAGAACAAAGCAAGAAATTTTTTTCTTCCTTTTCCAAGGTTTTTTTGTCTTTGATCTTTTCAAAGATTATGGGGTTCTTTGGTTCAATTCGCAGAGGTGTTTTGGATTTTATCCAAATTTGTGTAAGATGATTGGCTTTTCCTCTCCTTTTCAAAGATGTTCTGTCCGAAATGGATCGGTCAAACCATTAAATTTGAGAAATTGATCACAAAATATTCTCATTTGAGATCGACACTAGTGGAAAGTTATCAACTTTTAAGGATGCGATTCTTTAGTCTTAGATCTGAATTTAAAAAAACGAATTGATAGAAAAATAACATATATAGGGTTTAATTGTGTGTGTTCTTCATGTTTGCAGAATTAAAGAGATTTGGGGGTGAAGGAGGCGACATGGAGGAAACAATGGCGGCTAGGTATTGGTGTCACATGTGTTCACAAATGGTGAATCCAATACTGGAATCTGAGATCAAATGTCCCTTTTGCCAAAGCGGATTCGTCGAGGAAATGAGCGGTAATGGTGGTGGAGGCGGAGGCATAAGAGATAATCAAGACCCAGAGACTGATTTCGGAACAGACCGTGCACTGTCTTTATGGGCTCCAATCTTGCTTGGAATGATGAGCAGTCCTCGGAGACGAAGAAGGTTTAGGAGAGCAGAGTTTAGTGATGAGAATGATGATGATAACAATGAGGACGAATCGAGTAATGTTGATGGAACTAATAGTAACAGTAATATGCATCATCGAGTTAGGCGACATGGTGGAGAGATTGATTTGGATAGAGAGTTGGAAGCTATCTTGAGAAGAAGACAAAGAAGCTCGGGGAACATATTGCAGATGCTTCAAGGGATACGTGCAGGGATTGCGTCTGAGTATGAAAGCTCTGATAATAATTGGGATATTCGAGAGAGGGATGCTGACAACAATAGAGTTATAATGATGAATCCGTTTAATCAGTCGCTCGTTGTTGAGGGATCTTCGGATCAAAACCGGAACCATTCTGCACTTACTTCACTTGGAGATTACTTCATTGGACCCGGTTTAGATCTTTTGCTTCAGCATTTGGCTGAGAATGATCCTAATAGGCAAGGGACTCCACCAGCTCGCAAAGAAGCAGTTGAAGCTTTACCTACGGTGAAGATAATGGGACCATTGCAATGTTCGGTTTGTTTGGATGATTTTGAGAAAGGAGAGGAAGCTAAAGAGATGCCGTGTAAGCATAAGTTTCACATCCGGTGTATTGTTCCGTGGCTTGAGCTTCATAGTTCTTGTCCCGTTTGTCGATTTGAGCTTCCTTCCGCGAATGATGATGATGATGAGACTAAGGTTGAATCGAGAACAAGAACTCTTCCGGAGATCAATAGCAGAAACATTGTTGAGAATGATGGAAATGTGGATGGAGCAAGAGAGGATGATGCGAGTAGCGGAAATGGAAGGAGGTTTTCGTTTCCATGGCCATTCAATGGATTATTCTCATCATCTTCTTCTTCATCCTCTGGATCTCAATCTGGTGAAAATAATTTCTTCTCAAGATCTTCTGGTTCTTCTAGTTGAAAAAGAAAATCAGGGAGTCAAAACATCAAAAATTAAAAATCTTGGTTTTGTTGTCGTTCTTTCTCTTCATCATCTTTTGTTGTTCTGTTGATTTTCTCAATTCCTACCTCTTGAATTTGTTTTGTTCTCTGCATTTCATTCTCTGCTTTTATGTACATAAAAATGATGTTTCTTTCACTCAGATTGTTTTACAAAAAAATTTACGAATGTATTATCCGTTTCTTTGTTTCAATCTTCTTTCTTTGTAGTTTGTACAGAGATTATCAAATTCGGTTTGTGCGTGTCCCTATTAATTTGTTTTTAAAATATGAAATGGATTATGAGCAAGTTGAAGCCCAAATAATGGTGAAATATGTTGCAAATAAGAGAGAACGAATAAATCTTTGTCGGAATGATTTTTGTATGGGCGATGATGGTTCGATCTTTGGTGTTTTAAAGACGTTGTACAGATGATCAAATTATGTATACTTGTTTCAATCATTTTGTTTGAACTTTCTTTGAAATATTTAAATTCCAAAAACTGTTTTTTGGGATAACAAATATGAAAATGTATTACAACGGAAGTCCAAATAATGATGGAATTTTTACAAAAGTAAAGATAATGATTGGTTCGTTGTCCGAATGATTTTTCTATGGGCGATGATATATGCTTGTCTCTTTCTTTTTTTTTTTGACTTCATGCGCTGTCTTCTTTATTTATTTGTTTAAGTATAAATAATAATTAAAATATTAAAGTACTCAAATGAAAAAGAAAACATTATACGTGTATGATCCCTTAGTTGCATACAACCAAGAATCCAAAAAGAGAATCGTAAGTGGATTTAACTGGTCACCACTAGTCACCACCGCAGTAATTAGCAAGAAAGAGAACTTGAGAGTTTTCTATCTCAAGAGTTTTAATCACAATCTTAATAAAACGTTTATAGTTTGCGTTCCCAAAACGCCAAACGCCAAACGCCAAAAAAACGGGATTTTCAATGAGAATAATCACTTGACGGTCAAGATCTTGATAAGGGAAGCATTACCAACTCGGAGTAGAGCAACAACGGAGTCTCCAGTCTTACATAGCTCTTTCTCTTTACCGTACTGAGTTGCAAACTCGATAGCTTCTTCTGTTGATTCGTCGTGCGAGGCCCTAGCTGATCCTGCGTAGAGCACTGGGATCAGACCACGGAAGATAAGGCTGTGTCTCGCAGGTGACTCGTCACTGCAAGACCAGTCGAAGAAATCCGTTTTGATTTCGGGAACAACAACAGACAAGATAGGCATCCCTGGTCTGTACTTAGCCACAAGTCTCGCTGTGCTTCCTCCCCTGGTTAAGACCATGATGAGAGTGGCTCTAGCTGAGTTCGCAGTTCTGACAGCAGAGGACGCAAGTGACTCTAGCGGGCTCATTGGAACCGGAGAGTACTGCATGATCCTCTTGAAAACATCTCCAAAGTCGAGTGTGCTTTCGGCTTCAACGCATATCTTAGCCATTGTACGGACAGCTAGCTCAGGGTATGCTCCGGCTGCTGTTTCACCACTGAGCATAACACAGTCTGTGCCGTCAAGGACTGCATTTGCTACGTCTGTGGCTTCGGCTCTTGTGGGTCGAGGAGATTTGATCATGGACTCGAGCATCTGAGTCGCTGTGACCACAGGTTTTCCCTGTATGTTGCATTTGTAGATCATCACTTTCTGAGCTAAGAAGATCTTTTCGATTGGGATTTCCATGCCGAGATCTCCTCTTGCAATCATAAATGCATCGGAATTTATCAAAATATCATCGAAATTCGCCACACCTTCCTGGTTCTCAACCTAACCCATCAAAAAGACAATTACCACAAATTCATCACAACCTAAAGATTTTAACCCAACCAGAACGGTAGCTTTTATTTAACATACCTTCGACATGAGAAGAATGTTTTTAGCGTGTTTTCCGAGTAGCTTCCGGACCTGAACCAAGTCTGAACCTTTTCTGACAAAAGACAGAGCGATCATGTCGATTTGATTTGGGACTCCCCACTGCATGATATCTTCTTTGTCTTTCTCAGTTAGTGTTGGGAGATCCACAACGACACCTGGGAGATTGACATTCTTTCTCTCACCGAGCATAGCGGTATTCTCACACCGGCAACGGACTGTCCCCTTCTCTCTGTCACAAGACAGGACCAGTAATGAAATGGTACCATCAGCACAGAGTATGACCATTCCTGGGTTCACATCTACAGCCAACTTTTTGTAGCTCATGCAAATCGTGTTCTCGTCACCCTTCAAGTCATAGTCAGTTGAAATGGTGATCTCTTGACCTTGTTTCAACTGGATTGGTTTCCCATCTTTCAAGAACCCGGTTCGGATTTCTGGACCCTTTAAGAAAAGAATACAAAATCGTTCTCCAGTATAATCAGAAAACCAAATGAATCTGCTACAATTTAGTCATTTACATTTACAAGAAAGAAGTTGATAATCCCAACTAAGTTAAGAATATCACTTGAAATTTGGCTAAAACTTCTACTCCGCACCCAAATTACATTTCCTCCAAGAAACTATAATCACAGGCAAGAAAGAACAATTCAAGAACATTGTAGTATCTTCTTCTGACTCGACCAAGAATCTTGTTTCTTGAATTGTGGACATGGCTGCCTCGATCTAAATAAACATGAAGCATGTATGACATTTACTTAGACAAGAAACATATCGAGCTGAGAAATCTCATTTAAACATCTAGTCTGAGTATAATTTTGCCTATAACTTCTTCTTCACATACTAATCAGTTTCTCTGTGGTAACGCCAAGATCACAAGAAGAGAGAACAATTTCAAGAACACTGCTTATCAACACACCTACAACTACAAGCCTGTTTTGATTATCAAACAGATTTGCACAAAATATTTCTCCACTGGTTTTAGAGATCTAAGTACAGACATCATTTTCTAAATTTAGTTTCCACAACAAGCTAAAACTCTTCACAACTGATTTGGTCTGTACCAAGAACCAGAGCCTATACAGATCTAAATTCACAATTCAATAATAAATTTAGTAACTCCCACAAAGTAAAACCCAGGAGAGTGAGGTTAGTAAGCGTCCTTCATTAGCAGAGTTGAAATAAAAAAAAAGATCTATCAAAGGATTTGGCATATACAGACAAAAATAGAACCAGAAATAGATGAGTACAAAAGAGGCATGAAAGACATAAAATAGACGTGTCACTGTTTCAGAGCAAAAAAATGGAGTAAACCAATCAGAAACCGAGGAAATCAAACAGAAATCTAGAAACCCTAGAAATTCAGATACAGTCGAATCCGAGTCAAACAAAAATGAAATTTGAATCAGATAGCCAAAGCCGCATAGCTTACAACAGAAAGCAAAGTCTATACACATGGAAGTATGTAAGTGAGTGAGCGAACAAGCGGCGACTAACCTTGGTGTCGAGCATGACTGCGCAGAGGATCCCAGTGTTGAGCATAGCTTGACGGAGATTATCGAGAGTCTCTTGGTGATACTCATGAGATCCATGGGAAAAATTAAACCGAGCGACATTCATACCAGCCTTAAGAAGCTTCTCGACCATCGGAACGGATCTGGAAGCTGGACCGAGAGTACACACGATCTTCGTCTTCGGCCTTTGCTCTATCGTCGCCATCGGAAGTAGAGAGAAAATGGCGATTCCGGCAAATAAAACACAAGCGACTATCACGGATGCCTGTAGAATCAGTGGAGAGAGATCTGGCTTGTAGAACAAGGAAAAGAGAGAGAGAGAGAGAGAGAGAGAGAGAGAAAATCTGGAGATTTGAGGAGTTCAACGCTAAGTGTGTCTTTTCTTTTCTTTTATTTCCTCATGAAGATGAGAAAATCGAAGGTCGCCTGGTTAAGAATGGGTCAATAAAAGACCGATACGTTTATTGATAATTGCTTTTACCACCGGTTTAGTTTTTCAAAAAGGAGTGATGCACATTGTTTGTCATTAATATTCGTTTTGTAGACTATTAATGCCTTCTCGATCTACTGTCGGGACAGTTTTTTTTTCAAACATAAATATCTTTAAAATGATATTTTATATTTTAAGTACTTTATTGCCTGGTAACAAATAATGTTTTAATTGTATTAACATTTGCGTTGATAAACATTTATTCTACATGAATAATCTTGACGTAATATGTTTTTTAAAATTGGGATTAAAACAAATAACGTTTTAGTTGTATTAACATTTGGTCCACTTGAACAACTTTGAGTTGATCAGGTTTTTAAATTTGGGATTTTATGCATACTGCTAAATATGAGAAGATATAGTTTTTTGGTAATAAACGTTGATATACCTTCTAGATTTGATTTTTGTTTTTCATAGTTAACTGTAATAATTGTTTCCAGAAATACTATCTTCGACTGCATCTCTTAAATAAAACCAAACCAAACCTACCACTTGTTCAACAACTTTGTTAAAAACTACTTCTTGATCTTGAAAGTGAAATTTGAAGTGTTTGGTACCATACCTTAATTTTAACCACGAAATCTAGAAAATTTATACCACGAAATCTAGAAAATTAGATGTAACCATTCTTCATGTTTATATATATAGGAACTGTGCTTTATGCTTAACCCAAAGTAAACATTTCCAAATACTGTCTGTTTAGAACCTCCATTGAAACCAAACGAGGCAAACTTGACACTATCATTCTCTTCCACCCAAAAAACTTCTCTGTTCTTAGTTTCTTTTGTCCTCTTGATGTTTGAGATTAAACAAGATCAGTAATCAAACTGATAGAAATCTAACCGGTGTGCATCCATCCAGTAAGAATTATTTCAGGTGAACATAATCAGAGTTCGTCGTGATTTTGGAGACAAAGCCTAATTTGCAATTACTTGATCTATTGTAATGGATCAAAGAATCTATCGTTAGGCGAAAGGGATGATGGATTTGTTTCCAGTAGGCTTTCGTACCTCCGTAAGCTTGCTCTGCCTCTTAAGCTCCGAGTTTTTTTCTCTTTACTAAAAAATTTTCGGTGACAAGGCAGATACATACATCTATCAATCTCTTTAAATCGAGGTTTACTTGTTTTCTGTATATCATTGTGATTTATTTTAGTTTTGAAAATCAGTATTGATTATGGTGAGAGTGATGAAAAAAATCATTCGGATTCCCATTGATTTCCTTTTAGGAAAGATGTGATTATTTACCAGCTACTTTTGACTCATCATCATCAAATACTCTTTGTTTTATACAATCTTAAAGATTTTTTGAATCGATTAATAAAATTTGGTGTGGCCGGTGATGCAAGAAAGATATTTGCTACTCTTGATAAGGAACAATGTTCTTTATTTGATGAACTTTTATCCACCAAGATCTCTGAGGCCTTTTTCAAAAATTTTATTGTTTTCCTATAAATTTAAAAGTAAACCATATTAACAATTACGATTGTGCCGAACTCTACTGTTACGATTGCATAGTAAATGGATTCACATATACCGATGCAGAGCAAAAGTTTTCAGAGGTTCCATCTGTCAGACCACTGAGGACGAATTCAATTCATATATTTTTCTGAAAACCGGTCGATTCTCACGCGAATTTGATTATATATATTTGAATTCTTAACTAATGCCAACATCATTATGAATTATTCTAAAATTTGAAAATACTACATGAATTAACGAAATAGAGCTAAAACCAGTATTTGAATTAACGAAATAGAGCTAAGACCAGTATTTGAATTAACGAAATAGAGCTAAGACCAGTGTTTGAATTAACAAAATGGAGCTAAGACCAGTGTTTGGATTAACAAAATGGAGGTAAGACCAGTATTTGAATTAACGAAATAGAGCTAAAACCAGTATTTTAATGTTGACTAAGCGAACACGTAATAGGATTGACGAAATGACATTATTTGATTAGTTTAAACATAACAATCAAAACGATGTATTAGTACGATAGAGGATTTGGGAGAGAGGATTCTAATATTATGTGGTGGTGAGGTTGGGCGTTCTATTCTCACATCACCTCTCAGAAGAATCTCATATAAGAAACTCTGCCATAAACTGTGGTTCATAGTCGAGAACTTGATCTCCCCCAAGATGTTCTGGTTTGTTTCTGGGTTCTGTTAATTTGTTGGAATTTCATCTTAATCTATAGAGTATTAACCATATCGAAACGAAAGTTGAATCCTTTTTGTTTTCTGAGAATTCAAAATCGTATTGGAAATGAGAGTGTTCAAATTATGGTTGATTTCATCACAAAACCATTGTTTTATTCCTAATAACAAATCGTGTCTGCCTAATCAGCATCGTAACAGTGCATAACGAATTCCATTTAAAATGTTGGTTTTAGCGTCGTTTTACTATTTTCAAAATTTCAAAGTAGTTTATGAGATGATATTGACATTGGTTAAAAGCTGAAGTATATATTAATCAAATCAACGAAAATTTGTGTGGGAATCAACAGTTTTTCACATTGTTTACTAAGGATAGAATAAGTTTTCAATCGAACAATAGCTCGCATGAACATGAACCACGCATCGAGTATGACAACTCCTTGAGCATCTCATGTTTCTCTAGCAGAGTACTGGTGGACTTTGTAGAGATTATTGCTTTTTTCAATCGACTAGCATGTTTTAAGATAAACATCGCTACTTCTTTCTGCTTTTCTGATCCTTCATATTGTACCCACTTGAAAGTCTCAAGATGTAATAACAAACACTTAGGAAGATAAACAGGCTGTTTCCATATTGCTCGGAGATTTGGGGTACGTCGAATATGTTTCTGAGATCAAAATTCGGTAACTAATTGTAAGAACTAAAATGCTTTGCACTATCACAGCTGAATCAAAAAGAAACTAATTGATAACAGCAACTGTTTTTATCCTCATGTACCTGGCGGAGTTTGAGAAATCGTAGTTTCGGTGAATCTTCCATCAGTCTGGTGAGTAAATCCCACCACCGTGGCGCACATGTGCATAGTTCTAGATAAACAAGCTGAGGGAAGATAGTACCAGCAGGATAAGCAGCCTGCACTTAACAACATCATGTACAGTAAATCAAATCACAAGAAAACGATTTTTTCTCATCAGGGTAATAGAAAAAGAGATTACATCTGAGGTGATGAGACATAGTGTAAGATGCTTGACTGATGTGAGAGATCCCAGAAGTTTCTCGGTATTTTTGTAAATAACATCGACATTTGCCTCTATCACCTCAGGCATGTTTTCAATGTAGCAAAAGCCACCCCAATAATCTTCAATGTCTAGGCGTCTCAAATTAGGGGCATCTATCAAGAAACCATCATCGTCTCCTTCAAATGCATGTGACGATTTATGTAACGATAGATTTTTTAAAAGCGGCGCAGTAACATTGACAACTTTGACATTGTCACCGGGGCATCTTTGTACAACCAAATCTTCAAGACTAGAGCAGCAGGATAACATCCGTGGAAGTGATTGGTCATCTAAGTACTTCACGTCAAGAAGGTGCAAAGTCTTGAGGGATTGGAAGCAAACATAAGAAGAGGCATCAACAAGGCTTATGTTTTCGAGTTTCAGGACCACAAGCGTTCCATAAGTAAACAAGCACCTGGGCAATCTGATAGGCTCTTCACCAGAACAATAACTGATATGTAGCTCACGCACACAGCGGTCTACTACAGTTCTAAGCCATACCCCTACATCTTTTTCTGCGGTATAACATACAGAACCATACTTGATTTGAAAACTCTTCAAAGTTGGAGCCTTGTGTAGTAGCAAAGACCTATCAACAAACTGTGAAAACCTTGGACCGTGATGACTGATATCATAGTAGAGCCTAGGGACTAATGTCCAAAGATACCGCCATCGTTTTGACAAAAGACTTGTCACCAAGGCATCTTTGGTTGGAAGCCATGACAATATCTGTATGAGGAAATCATCTGGCAATTGACTGATCCTATCCCTATGATCGCCCATTTTAGATTACACAAATATTCAGCTTTACTGGTTTTTCACAAACAACTCTGATTCCTGCAACAAAAATTGGGAATTCGAAAGAAAATTGAAGTTCTGGGTATCTTTATTTTATCAAGAAATACAGAACATAAACCATAGGCAAACAATGGAACCGCATAGATCGCAGAACGAAAAAATCCCTTACCCTATGATGCAGTTTAGGTTAAAATCGATTTTAGAGAAATAAGGAGAAACTTACGATTTTAGAGCCAAATCGTTACTTCGGTGACGGAATGAGTTTATTCCGGATTGTCTAGGGTTTCGCCATCTCTATCTTATAGTGGAAGACTCAAGAGTAAGTCAAAAGAACTCGAATTAGCTATGATGTAGGTTATGTTGGTTCGGTTCGGTTCGATTCGGTTTACTTATCAATTCATGTTTCAGTATATATTTGGATTTACCTTATCAATTCTTGTTTGCCGCCACGAAACCGAACATTCTATGCATTCACCAAAGTCGACATGACGTCAATTGTTTTGAAACTTCAAATAATATTATTTTCTATAGGAAATTCTTAGCTTTTCTTCATTATTTTCAGTAATATTATTGACCATTGTTGATGATGCAAGAATATTAATTCTATATAACTTTTATCTTAAAATAAGGTCAAATGTCTAAAATAGCACATTTCTAAGTTTTTGTTCCAAAAATAGTATCATTAGTTTAAATTTCCAATAATAGCACAAATTTAACATTAAAATGCATTAAAACTATATTTTAATAGAAAAAAATTAAACCCTAAATTGGAAATAATGAACCCAAATACAATACTTTAAGTTTATGTATAATTTATTTAGAATAAATAAATATTTTTACATAAGTATTTGTGCTATTTTTAAAAATTTAATTTTATGATGCTAGATTTGGAAGAAAAACTTTAAAATGTACTATTTTAGGGTATTACTCTTAAAATAATATTAACTCTCTCTATTCATATAGACTAATAATGAATCACTCAACTTTAATTTTTGCGTTGTCATTGAATCTGTGAAATGTTCAATTTCTTGATATATTTTCTTGCTGATATTATGCAAAATCCACGGGAAATCTTAATATTTGAGAACATAAATCGTAAGATGCAAGTTAAGTAATTGTTTCTTACCCGACAAGACAAGCTTTTGGTTTGTCTACAATTAAGATTTTTTCACTATTTGTATGGTTTTAAGAATTATATAGAAAAAAAATATATATATATATATTGTTCAGTGATTTTCAATTCTGGTATATTATATATCTTCGCAAACACTTTTAGTGATTCAATATGCAAATATGAATTTTGGGTCCTAATTGGCGTTCCGTGATTCAAATGTAAACAAATAATTTCTGTTTACTTAGAGTATTTAAAAGCAATTTCAAAACTTAGTGCATAAATATCACATAAAATAAAATATTACAAAGTAATAATATTCAGGAAAATTTGATATTTCATTTGTAATTAATGATTAAATTTCCATATACTATTTACCCGTTATTGTATACCATAATGCAATTTTTTCAGTAATTAACATTGTTTGCAATATTTCTTTAATGTACGTTTTATATTTATTTACAAAACTGTTATGATTTTAGTTAATTATGGGCAATAGTAAGAATTATAAAAAAAAAATATAGTTTTTTGAGTTTGGATTTGAAGTTTTACAATTGGAGAGAAAACTCTAAAAGACTAAAACTTCAAATATGAAGTTTAGCAAACCTGAAAAATAGAGGTTAGTCTTAAAGATACCTAAAAGAGAGTAAGACAGTCATTCTTTAGCAATATCTTAAGGATACTTCTTAATCACATAGAAAAGTATTTAAAGTAGAAATGCTAAAAGAACAAGTGGGTGTGGGATGATCTATAGCAACTTTCCATCCACAAAGCAGAGAACTTTTATTTCTACTGTAACCTAAATAATTTAGAGAAAAAATGTATTTAAGAAGAAAAAAGAATGAAAAATATTCAAGCCTAACACTTGGAGGAGATAAGAATGGATCCAACAAAAGAAAGTATAGTGGGTGTTGAATTATATCTCTTGTTCAAGCAACTTTCTACCACTTATTATTACACATGGTCTATTGCATTCACACACATTTTCGTTTACTTGCATTTCATTGAGTACATTTTAAAATAATATGAATACAAACTAAATTATAACTTCAGCTTTACTCATTCAAAGCATACAATCATATTCACATACTTTAGTGCCTTGTTAAACAATATTACACGTTCACAGTTTCTTTCTTCATTTTTTGTTGGATTATGGATTTCATGTATTTTTTATATTTTTATATATAAGATAACGTTTTAAATTTTTTCATATATCATTTTACTTTTCAGAGATTGTTCCCTCAAATTTCCATATTAATTAAGAAATATAAATGGTAAATGTATGTGACGATCATATGATTATAAAGGAAAACTTATATTGGCAGCTTTTTGAGTGGAACATTAATCTTGTACCTTACCTAATAAGTGTATAATAAGATATTAGGTAAGGTGTCTATTGGATAATTTCATCAATTTATATTGGTTGATGTTAATTAATTATTCACAAATATATCCACTCATCTCTTTTCCAATTCCACAAGGTAGTATCTGTTTTCAATTTTATATAAAGTATATATGCTCTTCATTTGTGAAAGCCTAATGCATAAAAGTTTTTGCTTTAGAAATAAATCGAAACTTTTATGCACTAACATAGAATTCGATTAAATTAAAATGTGAACGATGCCAAAAAACAACGTGAACACAAAATTTTGTCGATAACAAAAAATTGAAAAGAGCAATTGGGAAAGGCAAAGGCGCACGCTTAGACAAAGAGAAAGCGATCGGGAGAAAATAAAAACATACAATTTACAAAAAGAAAAAGATACGACCAATAACATGCGCACTATTGAATAACATTACAAAGTAAAATTTGAATTAAAATATATGGTGGAGAATGGTTCTTGATTCAATTTGGATTTGATTTTTTGTTGTTCATGATTAGCTTTTGAAGTTAATCAAAATTTGTCTTTGTTTTTCCCAAATTGCGAATTGTTAGATGAAAGTAAACTCTGTGGTCGTAGTTTAATAGATGGAAAGGAATTGATTTCGGTATAAAGCTAAACCAAAGAGAACTGTAACCGGAATGGACCAGAACAATCAGACCGGAGTAGACTGAAATTTTTGTGTGTTTTCTTTTTTTTCCCTGACTTTCTGTTTTGATTTGTCAGTGGAAAAAGAAAAAGAGAAGTGGGCCCTATCTCCGCCATAGCCAAAGACCTCTTTCTCTTCCACCTCATAGCTCTGTACCCATCATTGCCACAAAGAATCTCTCTCTCTCTCTCTCTCTCTCTCAAAGAAGAAACATTTCCTTAGTGTCTCTCTCTTTCATCATCTCTTCGAAAAAGAAAACCCATAACATCAATTCTAAGAACAGAAATTGAGAGATAGGTTTTTCCTTATGGGCATGAATTTGTAACTTACCAGAGATACTTAATTGCGTTTTTTTTTCTTTCACTTCTCAATAAGTATAGCAATTTATTTAATTTTCGTTTTCTTTTTTTTTTCCTTTGTTGTGTGTTGTTTGGGAATAATGGGTAACTGTTGGTGTAGATTTGAGCCCTTTAATCACAAAGTTTCTGCAAACGCTAAATCAGGTTTCGTTATTTTTTTCTCTTCTTCTTCTTCTTCTTCTTCTTCTTTTAGTTTGGTGCTTTTTACAGGAGATTCTGTGTTAAACTGTTAATGTTATAGCAACTTTTTGACTATTTTCGCCTGAATTTACGAGACTTTCTAATGGGTTTGATTCGAAAAGTCTTCCATAGTATCTGTCGGTTAATTCCAAAATTATTGACTTTCTTGATTTGTTCTGATTATGCTCTGTTCATATTCCCCTTTCTGGTATTTTTTTTGTTCTTGTAAAGTTAGGATTTTTCTTCAAATAGTTTATTAGGTTAATGTTTTTATTCGGATAAGCTAAATTCATTTCCCTATATTCTATAAATTTGGACTCATGTGTTTAGAATTTTGGTTTTTACCAAGCGATTTAAAATCTGTGGTTTTACCTGTTCTTCCATTTCGTATCTCTCTCTTTCGTCTTCAGTGTGGTTTATGCTTTTGTTTTCTTCTATTCCCGAAAAATTCACATTTTTTAATTATATTACGTGTTTTTTACCAAGAACGATATTCCCAAAATCAATCAATTCCACAACAATTTCACATATCTTTCAAGTAGAATCTTCAATTTTACCTACGGAATCAAAACATTGGATATGTTTTTGTTTTTACAGAATCACCTAAAGAACAGAGTCCAACAGAAGAAAGGGCGTATATTAAAGAAGTTCAAAAGCTGCCATCAAATCCAAAGGAAGTAGAAGATCTTAGACGTGACTCAGCAGCGAATCCTCTGATAGCTTTCACATACGATGAGCTTAAGAATATCACAGGGAATTTCAGACAAGACAGAGTTCTTGGTGGTGGTGGATTTGGAAGTGTCTACAAAGGTTTTATTAAAGAGGATTTGGGTGATCAGGAAGTTTCTCAACCACTCCCTGTAGCAGTTAAAGTTCACGACGGCGATAATAGCTATCAGGGTCACAGAGAATGGCTGGTTAGTCTCTCTGTCTTTTGCTTGTCTTCCAAGTTTCTCAACTGGTTACAAATCTTTGCAGCTGAGAGATATGAGGAATGTGTTATCTCTGGTCATGTGGAGTAAAGTACTTGTCTTGATTAAGCTTATTCATACCTATATAACAGTTTGAAATCAATTTAGGTCATTGCTTTGCGGCAGGGGTCTCTGAGACTCAAATCGAGGCGGGAATGGCCTGAGTTTTTTTTTAATCTTTTGACTCAATGTTGTATAGGCAGAGGTGATATTCTTGGGGCAGCTTTCGCATCCAAACTTAGTGAAATTGATCGGTTATTGCTGCGAGGATAATCATCGAGTGCTAATCTACGAGTACATGCCTCGTGGTAGTGTGGAGAATAACCTTTTCTCAAGTGAGTTTTAGAGTTTTTTTACAGGCATTTGTCTCCTTGCTGGACTCACTCTTGAGTGGATAAGGAATTCTGAGTTCAATGTACACTTGGTAGGAGTGTTGCTTCCTCTTTCATGGGCAATTAGAATGAAGATTGCTTTCGGAGCAGCTAAAGGACTCGCCTTTCTTCACGAAGCCAAAAAACCAGTCATTTATCGCGATTTCAAAACCTCCAACATTCTTCTAGATATGGTTAGTACTATTAGTAGTTGTAGTAGTATGACAACAATTTCTTCTCTTGTCCATTGACACAAATGCAATTGTGGAGGTTTCATATTAGTGTTGTAACAGGAGTACAATGCCAAACTATCCGACTTTGGACTCGCTAAAGATGGTCCTGTAGGAGATAAATCTCACGTTTCCACCCGTATAATGGGAACTTACGGTTATGCAGCTCCCGAATACATCATGACAGGCAAGGTTCTACAATATGTTGTGGAATTCTTCTCAGAGATACCATTTTAGTTCTGTGATATCTAATGTTCTCAAATTTTGAAACTTTTAGCCATAAGAAGCTTAAACTAAAACACTTTTCCTAAGTTACAAAGAGTTATGACTGCAAAGATTGCTTCCGAATATGCATTGAGATTGTTGTATTTGGATTCTTTTTCATAATGTATGTGGCAATTTTCCTGGTGACAGGTCATTTGACGCCGGGGAGTGATGTGTACAGCTTTGGTGTAGTTCTTTTAGAGCTACTCACGGGGAGAAAATCATTAGACAAATCGCGGCCTACGCGTGAACAAAACCTCATAGATTGGGCTCTTCCGTTGCTGAAGGAAAAGAAGAAAGTCTTGAACATCATAGACCCGAGATTGAACTGTGAATACCCGGTTAAATCTGTTCAAAAGGCTGCAATGTTATCTTACCATTGCCTGAACCGGAACCCAAAGGCTCGGCCTTTAATGCGGGACATTGTGGATTCGTTGGAACCTCTTCAGGCCACTGAAGAGGAGGCCTTGCTTGTCCCCATTGTTGAGAAAGCAGTAGTTACCATCATAGACGAAATACCTAAGAATTTGAAGAAAGTTGAAGAGTTGAAGAAGGTTGAAGAGGTGAAGAAGGTTACTGAAGGTGAAGATAACTCACATTGTAATTGATTTCTTTTCATTTTTCTAGATATACAATCTGAAAACTAGATCGTGGTGTGTGTATTTTGGTGAAATACAAGGTTGAGAGAGAGAGAGAGAGATACAAAGGTTTGTGTACTTTTTTCTTCTATTGAGGTACAAAGGTTGAACCTTTGTGTTGTTCCAACGAACATTAGCAGCATGTTGGTATCAGCAAGCTTCACGGATCGGTCTGTTAATTGGTAGGCTTCAAAAGGCCCAACAAAGGATGGGCCGTAAATTCTTGCGAGATATAACAGTTCAACGTTATGGTTATTATAATATTTTTAAAAAATGACCATTTATTCACAAATTTAAATCGATTACGTAAACTCAAAAGCTATGATAATGCATATATATATATATATATATATAAATGTATTAAGTCATTGTTGCTTTAATATATCACGCATTAATCATAAAATATGATTGAATATTGTTGATAATAAAACGAAAAATGTTTGAACAAGAAGGAGTTTTTAGCTTAAACTGATTTTCATTAATAGATCGAAATGATGTTTTTCCAAAAACTATTTATAGACCTATTACAAACTACGAAAGTTTACTCGAAAGTTTTCTGATTTTCATCTCCTTTGTCTTTGTCTTATGATGAGAGACAACTGTACCGATTCTGCAGAGAGAGATGGGCCTTCATGCTTTCTTCTGATCGTCCTTTCTGACTGTGCAGAACTCTGTCCACAGTCTGAATTTTCTATTGAAACGAGATGGGGAAGCTGTTTGAAGTTGGCTGGAATGTTTTGATGTTGCTGGGCTTCACTGGATCAACGTAATGAGTCTTGGGTTGCTGATGTTGTTGAGGTAGCCGATTGTCTGAGCCCAGTTGCATTTGCCTTGTTTCATTTGTCTCCGTTTTGCAGGAAGGAAACAGAGAAGATTCTACATCTCCATTGATACCCCTCTCAAACTTGAGGTAGGAGGTTCTCCTACACCAAGTTTGCCTCGAAGCTGGGTAAAAGACATCCTTGGAAGTGACTTTGTGAAGATGTCACCAATTTGGAAGGCAGCAGGTATGTGTCTTGTTTCAATGAAACCAAGAGCTACTCTTTCTATCAATATAATGACTGTCAACATCAAAATGTTTGGACTTGGCATGAAAGGAGGGGTTTGCAGAGAGATAGACAGCAGACAAGTTATCACAGTATAGTGTAGCTGGCCCGGATTGTTTGATTTGAAGATCTTTTAGCAATGAGGCCAGCCATGTCAGTTCTGAAGCTGTCTAAGCCAAAGCCCTGTACTCGGCTTCAGTTGAAGATCTTGACACTGTTGGTTGTCTCTTTGCACACCAAGAAACCAAGTTTGGACCAAGATATGTGCAGAAACCAGTCGTAGATCGCCGTGTTGATTTACAACCAACCCAATCACTATTTGAAAAAGCTGAGACATGAAGATTTTCTCCTCGCCTGAGATGCAGTCCCAAATGTGCTGTGCCTCGAAGATACCTTAAGACTCGTTTCAGGAGTAGATAATCTGTTTCAGCAGGAGCATGTATTCTCTGACAAATCAGGTTGACTGCATACTGAATGTCCGATCTTGTGAGTGTTAAATACTGCAATTTTCCAGCTAAGCTTCGAAAGTATTTAGGATCAGCAAATAACTTTCCTTCAGAAGGTTCAGGCAGTTGTAGTGGTAGAGGTGTTGCCATTGAGTTGCAGGAAGACATTCCAGCAATGTTGAGAATGTCTTGAAGGTATTGAGTCTAATTTAAAAAGATTCCTGAGTCCTGAAACAATACTTGAATACCGAGGAAGTAATGAAGGCAACCAAGATCTTTCATTGAAAAGGCATTGCCCAAAGCCACAGTAAGTTGTCTGAATAGATTCTTGTTGCTGCCAGTGAGAATTATATGGTCCACATAGAGCAAAAGAACCAAGATATCATTGTTGTGATGGTAGACAAACAAGGATGGATCAGCCTTGCTACAGTAAAATCCAAACTCCATTAGAAAAGAACTGAATTTGTTGAACCATTCCCTAGGGGCTTGCTTTAAGCCATAAATAGCCTTCTTTAGTTTGCAAACATAAGATGGTTTCTGAGGATCAACGAAGCCTGGTGGTTGAGCCATATAGATGTCCTCATGTAATTCTCCATGAAGAAATGCACTTTTAACATCAAGTTGATGGACTGGCCAGTTCTTTGTAGCAGCTATGCTGAAAACTACTCGTATTGTTGCTGTTCTTACCACATGGCTTAATGTCTCAAGAAAGTCTATACCCTCTTCTTGATCAAATCCCTTAGCAACCAGACGTGCTTTGTACTTGTCTAGAAAACCATCTGCATTTAACTTCAGTCGAAAGACCCATTTGCAACCCAATACATTCATAGAAGACGAGTAGGGTACCAACTGCCAAGTTTTGTTCTGAGATTGTACCTGAATTTCTTCCAGCATGGCTTGAGTCCAGTTAGGATCTTTGAGTGCTGAGGCAACAGATTTGGGTTCTGTAGGCACAATAGACTTGACTATCATGAGATATTTTGGATTAGGCTTTCTTGTCACAGCCTTTGCTCTAGTAACCATAGGATGCTGATTAGAGGAAACAACTTCTCTTAAAGCTTCTTGATCAGATTGATGATTCTGTGATGATGTTTGCTCAATATCAGGAGGATTATGTTCAGTTGGAATGTTTGAGTCAGATGGCTGAATATGAGGTGAGGACTGCTCAAACTCAAGATGTGCTTGTTGTAGTAAGCTGCGTGAATCAGCTGGAGTAACTGTAGTCTGGCCAGAAGACTGAGTTGATGTCGTAGGTACATACAAGAAAAAAGGAGGTATAGGAGATTCTCCCTTTTCTTCCTTAGCTCCTGAATCTTCTGTTTTTCCCAGCAATTATCATGCCTGAAGTATTGAGCTTGTGTAAGATGACACCAAATGTTTGTATCTTTCTTTGTATGGAAAAGAATCTTCATCAAAGATGGCATGACGTGTGATGTATACCCGGCCTGAAGGAGGATATAAGCACCTATATCCTTTGTGTATTGCGTTGTAGCCTAAAAATACACATTGTAGAGAGCGAGGTTCAAACTTGTGGGTTGTGTAAGGTCTAAGACAGGGAAAACATGCACTGCCAAAGACTCTTAGAGCTGAGTACTCAGGTTGATAACCAAATAACAACTCAAATGGCATCTTAAAACCCAATTGTGAACTAGGCAGTAGATTGATCAAGTAATTTGCAGTAAAGAAGCTCTCAACCCAGTAATTGAGAGGCACTTTGCTGTGAAAAATCATAGCTAAACTGAGCTCAATGAGATGCATGTGCTTCCTTTCTACAGTACCATTTTGTTGAGGTGTATGAGGGCAAGACATTTGATGTTTGATTCTACTTTCATTGAGTATTTGTTTAAATCTGTTGCTTGAAAACTCACCTCCACCATCACTTTGAAAAATTCTGATTTTCTTGTCAAATTGTGTCTCAACATACTTTTTGAATGTAGGAAAGACATTGATGAAATTAGACTTTATGCGTAGTGGATATAACCAACTGAATCTTGAAAAATCATCAACAAATAACACATAATATCGAAACCCTTGCATTGAAGTGATTGGGGCAGGCCCCCATAAATCATAATGTATTTTTGCTAGAGGTTCAAGAGTGACAGACTTTGACAAAGAAAAAGGAAGTCTTAGACTCTTTCTCATCTGACAAGGTTCACAAATGGGATCTCTTCTGCTCTTATTCATAGATATTGCCTTGTTGTTGGATAAGTGTTGAAGAACTTGTGAATTTGCATGTCCCAAACGAAGGTGCCAAAGGTTGTTGTCTGTCCTTTCTTGCCTGGTTAAGTAAAATGATTGAAAATTCTGGTTCTTCAACACATACAGACCCTCACGTTTTGTTCCCTAAGCTAGCACCTTCTGTGTTCTTAGATCCAGTATTGTTACCTTGTGAGCATCAAAGAAGACACCACAAGGATAGTCCTCACAAATCTTAGAAACAGATAACAAAGATTTTTGTATTGATGGACATACCAGAACATTGTAAAGTGGTAGACTACCTGAAGCAACACCTAAGTTAGAGGATCCTACATGGGTGATAGGCAGATAGTTCCCGTCTGCAACCATCAGACCATCTGTACCATTATAAGTAGTTGTTTCCTGGAGGTTTTGAGGTGAGGCTGTGACATGGACAGATGCACCAGAGTCAGGATACCAGTCGTGTTCTGCATTGTTCAAGACTTGCAAGGCAGCTATTTCACGAGATGTTTCATCACTTTGATAATTGTTATTAAAACGATTATAACATTTCAGAGCAGTATGACCCACACGACCACATATCTGACATATGGATCTTGAACCTGAATTGTTTGGCTGTTGCGACCAGTTGGGAGTGAAAGCCTACTACTGAAAACCTCTGCCTCTGGAAGAGTAACCCCCTCTACCTTTGTTTGTCCCAAATCTGTTCGAATACAGTCCTCTGCCTCGATAAGCTGTAGCAGAATCCGTGTTTTGCCTCTGTGTTTGATAAGCCAGATGAGGTGTAACAGTAGTGTTGTCTTCATATGACTGTAGTTTAGAGTCAAAGCCTTATATTTCAGACACCACATCATTGAAAGTAGGAGTAGGCAGCTTGGTAAGTGAACTTTGAATAACAGTTGAGATTGGATCAAACTCTCTGCCCAAACCATTCAAGAACCCAAAAATCTTCATCGATTCATCAACTGGTCTGCCTATAGAGCTCAGAGAGTCACAAATAGCTTTGAAGTCTCGGTAATAAGCTGACAAAGTTTTCCCTTTTTTGTTGAGAACTTGTAGACTGCGACGTAGTGCAAACTCTCTAGCCACTGAATTTTTGTTGAAATTTTCTGCTAATGAGATCCAAATAGAATGAGATGTAGGTAGATTGTGAATGTAGCCAAGAACCTCCTCAGATAAGGTGCCAAACAACCATGAGCGCACCAGTTGGTCTGTGCAAAACCAAGATTCAAACTGAGGGTTGTTTGTAACCACACCATCAACGATAATGGTGGGACCAGGAGGGAGAATGACACCATTGACAAACCCAAATAAGTTTTTGGTGAGATAAAAGAGATTCAAATTGGGTTTTCCACAAAAGATAGTTGGTATCATTTAGCTTGAGGGTAACTGAGCTTTGAACATGGACATTGTTAGGAAAGAGGTAAGGATCGGCCATTATAGCACCTGTGAAGGTTTTACAAAGACTCTGATACCATGATAATAAAACGAAAAATGTTTGAACAAGAAAGAGTTTTTAACTTAAACTGATTTTCATTAAATCGAAATGATGTTTTTCCAAAGGAATCTTCTCTGTTTCCTTCTTGCAAAACAGAGACAAATGAAAATTGTGTTGTGCAACAAGTATCAATATTATTAATTACACTAGAAATTGTACTAAGAGATTAAGAAATAAAATATAGTAGGATTATTCGAATATATCTATTGAGATCTTATCCTCTCAATATTTGGATATATTTTAAATAGAAATATATTTATAGACATAATTTGTTTATGGGAATGGTCATTAATATTTTTTGAAGTGCCTAAACAGTAAATAGTTATTAGTTAAACTACATGAAATAACTGTTCCTGATTTTTAAAAAGTTTTTAGATGCCTAAACAAAATTTAAAATAGTTATTGTGCCGACTAGAATATAGTAGCTTATCTACATTTTGTATATTTTCTTTATTTATATATAATTGGCTATTGCTTAATGCAATAAATCTTATATGAAATTTTAAATTTTTAATCGTTAATGTTGTTGTTGTCAACTTAAAATAAATTCTGAGAAAGAGAAGTTGTTTAAACGAGTTGCCAGCTCATCCGACACGATCCGAAGGTTGTTACAGTGCTTGTCCGAATCATTAATAAGGAAATCTAAGGCTCGTCCTCTTGTTCCTCGTTCACAACGAACTAAGTCCCATGACCCACTTGTGTATAGAAACAATCAAGACAAATTATCAACACTATAGATTGGTTACACCGTATGATATTCCAAACAAAAATGTTATTTGCTTTGCTCTCATGCACACGATTCTTGTTTCCATCACCCGATCGACTCGTCACTCTCCTCTTTACATCATGATTCAAAATTCTTAAAATCATATGAAAACCGCAACTAAAAAATTACTCATGAACCACGGAGACCAACTCATTCTCGATTCTTGGATCCGGTGGAGTCGAGGAAAAAGAAGAAGATCAAACCAAGCCAAAATGCCATTTTATGAGAAACTTTTCAAAACAAATTGACAAGGGAAATGTTTGCGTATATTACTTGGTATTATTAATTAGGGTATATATTAAAGAGCGACCTGTACTTTGGGATTTTGTGAGTTGTGGCATGCATGAAATCATATGATCTTAGTATAGTTTTAGAAATAAAAGATGAATAAATGAAATTTAGAGAACTTTGTGTGGACGCAGGACCTAGCTCTATATAGTGTTGGGGCTTTTAAAGGTAACTACGTCACATAATTACTCTTTAGAAAATGATATGTGCTGAGATTCGACTTACTCTAAACATCTAATCTATAAGGCTTAAAAAATATACGAAAATTGAAGCATCAGGAGCCTTTTGTAGACGTCCTATATATACGTAAAACCGTAAAAGACACCAACGTGGTTTCTCGTTTGGCTACAATTTTCTACATTTTTATACTTTACCGTAAACATATCAAGTCATTTTTTTGTCATTTAGATTGTAACTTACGGGTGTAATATTCTAACATCCTTAAATCAAAATCTACTCATGTAAAATAACTTAAACTAGATTTATATTTATGTTCTGCGTGAGCAAATAATATAATATACGTTTGGTTATAGTAATCACGAGCGCTAATATATTATTTGAAAAACATTTTAATAAAATAATTTTATTCTAACGTGTTATTAATAAAAATATCATACTAACGTGTAATCACTACAATAAGTTTTAAATAAATATATAAATCAGTTAAATTTATTAGAATAATTACAATATATGTCATTGTTACTAATTTGGTTAGAAAATCAATATATTTTATTAAACTAGTAAAAAATACTATTAAATTTATAAAAAACAATTATTTTTATTTCTTTAATTTACATATACAAAAATTAATATTAAAAATAATTTAAAATAAAAATAAAAATTATATAAATATTTAATTTAAATTTACTAATAAATAATATTATATAATTTATAAATATTTTTCTCTACATAAGGCACCGTAGATATAAATATAGTTTACTATTAACCCCACCTTACATAAAATAATAAAATAAAATCATCTGAAAAACAAAATCTCAGAAACATATGTAAGAAATAAAATTTAAGCTAATAACCCTAAACAATATTGGCTTTTGTTGGTTACGCACAAATTTTTCTCGACATGTGTTCGTTCGTTTACTCTCCATGGTTTTAAGTTCCACTTACAATGTGTTCTTAACTAAAGAATCCATTGCTAATAAATTGTTCTCGACATGTGTTCGTTGGATGCCTTTAAATAATCTTTAGTAAACAATGCAAGAAAGGTTAATCCATAAGAGTTTCCCAACAGAGGAAAACCATTTAAATTAGTTTTTGGGGTATAATATTGTTTTCTCTATCATTTTAACACTCATGTTGGAACTGACATTGTTAATCGCCAAGAAAGCTGGTGTAACTAAGTGAATTGGTTAAAATATGAAAATTATCATACAGATTGTATGCGTTGCTCTTCAATATTGTAACTAAGTGAATGGTTTTTATTAGAATATACTTAGAAAATATTCTATACATTAGTATATACTAGAATATATTTAGAGAATATTCTATATACTAGAATATATTTAAGAATATTCTATATTATTCATTTTTATCTAGTTAGCTTTCACATGTATAAATAGTTGAAAACTGGATCAATAATAAATCAACAAATTCAAATACTTATCATGGTATTAGAGCAAAGGTTTTCAATAAACACTTAATCAATAATTTTCTTTATATTTTCAGTAATATCTTTTTTTGATGACGAAAGCAATACAACCTCCGGAGAAAAAACGGAGATTTCGTCAACAAAACTAATGTCTCCGTATCATATAAACGCTTCTGATAATCCAGGTTCTCTCATCTTCTCTGTTCTTTTTCGTCAAGATAATTATTTCGAATGGGCAGTGGAGATGTGGAATGTTTTGCAAGCAAAGCAGAAGATCGGTTTTATCGATGGGATGATTACGAAACCGATCTCTGAACCAAATCTTTCTATGTGGAAAACAAACAACTCAATGATTGTGAGGTGGATTCGAACATCTATTGAACCAAATGTGTGTTCTACAGTGACGTTTGTTGCTGACGCTAAGATATTTTGGGAAACTCTTAAAGAAAGATTTTCGGTGAACAATGGTATTCGAGAACATCAAATCTCTGCTGAAATCATAGCATGCAAACAAGATGGACAATCTATGCTTCAATACTTCAGCAGACTTTCTACACTTTGGGATGAATTTCAAATTTATCGAACTAATCACACATGTGTGTGTGGGGCGGCTGAAAAAATAGCACAAGACTATGAAAAGGCAAAAGTGCATAAATTCTTGATGGGATTAGATGAAGCACGATTTGGCTCGGTACGGACAAACATAATCGGCCAAGATCCTATTCCAAATCTTAATCAAGTATATTCAAGAGTGATTCATGAAGAACAACATCTGAACAACACACGAGTGAATGAATATAAACCAGATACAATAGGATTTTTAGCAAAAGCTGAATCATCAACGCCCATTGCGAACGTTGTTCTAACAAGACCTCACAGTAGTGCAACATGCACTCATTGTCGACGTCAAGGTCATGAAACCAAAGACTGTTTTCATATTATTGGTTATTCAGACTGGTGGGAAACTCGTACATCAACGTCACGACCTACCAATCAAGGAGGTCATGGCGGACGTAGCACATATAGCCAGAACGGACGAGGAAGAGGAGCAATAGTTCGTGCTAGCTACGCCCAAGGAGAAGAACAAAGTCAACAAGTAACTAACACTCCTTCTAGTTGGACCATGAATCAACTCACAACTCTTCTCAATGCTCTTAATGCTCAAAAATCGGGACACTCGTCTGAACGGCTTAATGGTAAGATAGAATTAAATGATGTCATCATCGATATCGGTGCATCCCATCACATGACCGGTGATGTCACATTACTGATTGACAAACGAAATTTTTTACCATCTAATGTGTTGTTTGCTGATGGAAGCTCCGCAAAGGCAACAGAATGTGGAACACTAGTTTTAAATAACACTCACACGTTGAGCGACGTGCTTTATGTCCCCAACATGAATTGCACTCTAATCTCTGTTGCAAAACTTTTAAAGTAGACCGGATGCATTGCAATTTTTACTGACATGACCGTTTTACGAGAACCCTGATTGGAGTAGGTGAAGAGAGAGAGGGGGTCTACTATTTTAAAGGTATTAGAGTTCCGCGAGCATACCTAACTAGTAAGAAATCTGATGCAAGCTTGTGGCATCGCCGACTTGGGCATCCGTTTGCTAAAGTGATTTCTTCTTTATCATTTTTAGGAACTACTAGTACTTTTAATGAAACTTGTGATATTTGTTTCAAGGCAAAACAAACAAGGAACATTTTTCATGAGAATCATAATAAAACTATAGAGTGCTTTCAGCTTATTCACTGCGATATTTGGGGACCTTATCGGACAAAATCATCTTCTGGTGCAACATATTTTCTCACAATTGTTGATGATTTTTCTATAGCAGTTTGGATATACCTTCTTTTGGAAAAATAAGAGGTATCTCGGTTTCTTCAAGATTTTATTGCCATGACTGAAAGGCAATTTGGAAAGAAAGTTAAGACAATTTGAAGTGACAATGGAACCGAATTCATGTGTCTTGCACGAGTGTTTAACAATCTAGGCATTCTCCACCAAACGTCTTGTGTAGGCACTTCACAATAAAATGGACGTGTGGAGCGCAAACACAGACACATATTGAATGTTGCAAGATCTATCAGGCTTCAAGCTAGCTTACCAATACGATTTTGGGGAGAATGCATCTTGAGGACTGTCCATCTCATAAATCGGACACCCACACCACTTCTCAACAACAAAACACCGTACGAGAAGTTATTTGGTCATGCTCCCTCCTACGACATGTTAAAATTATTTGGATGTCTCTGCTATGCTCATCGTGGAGCTCGTGATAAAGATAAATTTGGCCCTCGTAGTCGACGTTGTGTGTTTGTTGGGTATCCTTTTGGTAAGAAAGGGTGGAAGCTTTTTGACCTCGAAAAAGAAGAATTTTTTACTAGCAGGGATGTTGTGTTTTATGAAGATGAATTCTCATTCATGACCACCAATACTCACCACATTAACTCACTTATAACAAATGTAGAGTTTACTGATTCTGAATAGATTCTTCCCGGTCATGAGGATGTGGCAGATGAGAAGAGCTCGCCATCATCTAATATTCCTCCGGATATTAATGATTCACATCATCCTAATCCTTTATCACCATCATTAGACGTGATTTCTAATGAAATTGAGATCGAATCTACCATGGTTGAGTCTCCAAATATGCAAGGACAACTCGGTCTGGGCCAGCGAGTTAAGCAACCATTAGTTCGACTTAAAGACTACGTTGTCTACAATGTTAAAACTCTAACACCGCCTCCTCCAACTCTCTGTCACGCTAATTCTCCATCAGCCTCCACTAAAACGAGTCCAGGTATTTCTCTCTATCCGATGACTCATTATATCTCTCATGAATGTTTTTCTGTGAAACACAGAGCCTTTCTTGCCGTCATCACCTCCGGATATGAACCAACACATTACAATGATGCTGTTAAATTTAAGGTTTGGCGAGATTCTATGAGAGAGGAAATTATGGCTCTTGAGGATAACAAAACTTGAGATATTACCACGTTACCTCCAGGAAAGAAAGCAAATTGGCAACAAATAGGTCTTTCGCATTAAATATAATTGTGATGGTTCCATCGAACGGTACAAGTCTAGACTTGTGGTCTTTGGTAATAAGCAGATCAAGGATGTGGATTATGGAGAAACTTTTGCACCAGTTGCAAAATTAACAACCGTACGACATTTGCTTGCAGTTGCTGCAGCCTTGAAATGGGAAGTACATCAAATGGATGTACATAATGCTTTCTTACATGGAGAGTTAGAAGAAGAAGTTTATATGAAACTTCCGCAAGGTTTTCACTGTGCCAACAAAAATATGGTTTGTCGCCTTAAGAAATCACTATATGGTCTCCGTCAAGCTCCACGTTGTTGGTTTGCAACACTCTCATCTGCTTTGACGTGATATGGGTTTATTCAAAACAAGTCAAACTATTCTCTATTCACTTGGACCAAAGAGAGTTCGATTATTCATGTGCTTATTTACGTTGACGACTTTGTAGTTGTAAGCAACGATTTGCCTCGGATAACGAAGTTCAAACACTATTTGAGTGAATGTTTTTACATGAAAGATTTGAGGAAGCTTAAATATTTTTTGGGTATTGAAGTCGCACGTCAAGAAAGTGGATTTTTCTTAACCCAACGCAAATACACTTTGGATATTATTACTGAAACCGGATTACTTGGGGACAAGCCTTACTCCACGCTGATTGAGCAACATCACAAATTGGCAAGTGATGAAGGGCCGATGCATAAGAATCTAGAACAATATCGCCGTTTAGTGGGTCGTCTGATTTATCTCACCATAACTCGCCCCGAACTAACATATGTCGTGCATATTCTCTCACAATTCATGCAAGCTCCTCGCGAAGCCCATTGGACAGCTGCCATACGTGTCGTCCGCTACTTGAAAGGTTGCCCAGGCCAAGGTATCCTTCTTCGATCGGATAGTGACTTGCGAATACGTGCTTATTGCGATGCAGATTGGGCCGCATGTCCTCGCACAAGAAGATCTCTTAGTGCATATGTGGTTCTTTTGGGCTCTTCCCCGATCTCTTGGAAAACAATGAAACAAGACACAATCTCGTGTTCATCAGCCGAATCAGAATATAGGGCAATGGCTTATACTCTCCGTGAGCTTAAATGGCTCAAGTCAATGTTAAAAGCATTCGGTGTCGACCATTCCACACCTAGGGAAATGTATTGTGACAATCAATCTGCCTTACACATTGCCGCCAATCCGGTCTTTCATGAACGAACTAAGCATATTGAAGTTGATTGTCATCAAGTTCGTGACGCTATACAAGACAAAATAATCACCACAAAGCATGTCGATACCTCCGAACAACTTGCAAATATTTTGACTAAAACTTTGGGACGTCCAGCTTTTGAAAATCTTTTGGTCAAGTTGGGCATTAGTGATTTACATGCTCCAACTTGAAGGGGTGTATTAGAATATACTTAGGAAATATTCTATACATTAGAATATATTTAAATATATACTAGAATATAATTAAGCAATATTCTATATACTAGAATATATTTAAGAATATTCTATATTATTGATGTTTATCTTGTTAGCTTTCACATCTATAAATAGTTGAAAGCTGGATCAATAATAAATCAACAAATTCAAATACTTATCAGTTTTATTTTGAAGTTTATAATAATAAATATATTTGATTTGAGCGATATTGTCGTAGTAATTTATAACAAAAAATTTAAAATATATTATTTTAACATGTATCAATAATTGATCAAATTACTAAACAGCAAAATAATATTTAATTAATGAAATGACCAAACACTGAAAATCATTAATAGGTGAAATGACTAAACAACGTTTAAGTAGCTGTGTCTTTTTCTTAATTCGATAATAAATCGACCTTCTTTGATCTCAATCTAACTCACTACTTTGTTATTATTACATTTTCTGTCATGTGTATACCTTAAGAGATATTTACTCTCTTTCTTGTATCTCACATTACATATCTTTTTTCTCTCACCTTTCTAATATTTTTTTCTCTCAGATATCATATTTCATTTTTCTCAACATATTTATCACTTTCCAAAAAAAATAATTGTCCAACAAATAAACGTATCATATAAATAAATCCAATTTGATTGGCTTGGTTTATTTATAGAATATCTTCTAAATTAGTAATGAAAATAGAATCTGAAGAGGCAAAAGCCTTCGATTCCCGACATAAAAGTACTTCTCAATCTAAATTAATATTATTTTTATTCGGGTGATTTGATGAGAGTGGAATCATGGCTCGACAAACATATATTTTAGTCGTGTTTTAAAGATCAAAACAAATGTCTTTGAGGTAAGAATTGCACTGAACTTTTTCAACCCGTAGATCACGTGACAAGATGTTTGATTGCAACAAACTGATAGAGAATGTGAGCTTTGCTGATTAGGGCTCCAGTGGTGCAATTTTTGGTTTTCTGGAAAAAGGTAAATCATTTATTTATTTGTTTGACAGCCGAATGATTGATTTATGTTTTACTTCACTGCGGTATAAATATTCTTATTAAAATTTTACTAATTTGAAAACTAACTTATGTTTTCAAAATTTTGAAAACTTTAACTTTTTATTACAAAATTAAATACTTTAAATAAATTTTAAGTTTACTGGTAAAAATAAATATTAAATGAATCTACTATCTACTATATATTAAAAAAAAGCACTGAAGATGAAAATTGTTTAGCTAACATCACCATATTTATTCTCAAAAATTTTAATGAAAGATTTTTAAAAAAATTAAAGAAATTTACCTCTGACCAATTTGTTTGTGACAATATTAGTTTTCCATTACACGTTTAACCATTGCAATAAATGTTTCAATATTTGATTTTCATATATTGCAATAATTGTTAATAATATCCTATCACAATAATCACTTTTAACTCAATATTTAATTTTCTATAAATATGTATATATTAAAATAAATGTTCAATATTTGATTTTCTATATATGTTTATATGTTACAATCATAACTTAAAAATTACCATTTTCAACATTATACCATTTCCTATTTTCGGTACGCTTTCATTTAATAGCACAATAAAAATTTCCTAGATATATTTGATTTTTTAAAACCTCTTATTTTTAAATCATAGCTTACCATTTTCAAAATTTATGATGATTACCGTTATGTGCTTGTCATTTAAAACTCGGCTTGCCATTTAAAATTCCCAACCGATTGATATTTTTAGCATAATTTAAAAAAAAATCAAAATTAAATTATAGAAAATCCTAGATCAACAACTCACTATATAATGGCCATTATTTTCGCTTCATCGTCTAACTCAAACACTCTAACCTTACAAATTAGTATACACATTTTCCTTTTTTTCTTCATGGCTTTAGTTACCGATCTTTATTCTCTGAAACCATTCAAAACGCAATGGAAAATCAGAGTGAAGATTTTAAAATTGTTGAAACAATTTCTCAATGGTATTGAGACTATTGAGATGGTTATCGTAGATGAAAAAGTTTTTCTTGAACAATTTAAAATCGTTTTATTTTATTTTTTGTATATATTATTTTTATTTTATCTTATTATTTCTACAATATTTTTTCTGCATATATTAATTTTATTTTTATTTTATTATTTCTGCAGAACCAAACTATGCATGTAATTCTTAAAAAAAAGTTCAAACGAAAATTTGAAAATTTTTTTGGATGAGGACCAACCTAAAATAATTACGAATTTTCAAATATCTCACGTTGGTGGTCGTTTTAGAACGACCAGCCATATTTACAAAATTTAATTTGCTTCTACTACTTCTGTAAGATCTACTTATGATTTGCCGAATAATTTGAATGGTCTCAAATTTGTTTCTTTTGATGCTATTTATTAAGGCAAATGCAATCAAGATTTTCTTATTGGTGAGTTAGCGTATAATAAATAGTAAAATTTTGTTTTTTAAATCATAACCAAATTAGAAAATGCAACTTATAATTAAAATTGTTATTGTAGATGTTATTGGATAAATATAAATATTGGAGAAGTTGAAATTTAAATTAATAATATGAAATAAATAAAAAAAATTTTCGTGCAAAGCAAGGGTACTATCTAGTAGATTATGAATAGTCCATATTAAGTTAATAATGACGTTAATGACAACTTGAACTGAAATAAAAGTGTTACAATTTAGAAGATACATGACAAATCATTATGGTATTAAAGTATATACAAAAAAATTGCGTTTTTCTTTTACGTCTGTTTTATCAGCAAATCCGCGTGATCGATTTTTTTTCTTGGTTGGTAGATAATAAAGAATTTTGGAAAGTATTACCGAATGGTTTCGAATTCTTTTATCTCTATTGTGAATACATGTTATCCATACGGATAATTGTTTTTTTATATATGTTTTTTGTTTAAAAAATTGTGTGGAGTGAAATCTAAAAACATATATAATTGTTCTTATTATCATAACAACAATTTTCTTAGCAACTTCTGACATGACATGACATGAAAAATTGTTCAATATGGCTTATGTTTCGTCGAATATTCTCTATTATCTCATATGAAATATGTGTTAATCACTCATAGAAACAGTAATGAATCATTATATGTTGTCATTGATGCTACTGAGATGTATGATTCACATACATATAGCAAAACTGTCTTTTTCCCAAAGATTAATATCTGTAGGGTTGATTCCTAGCTAAGTGATGTTCTCAATACAAAGATGTATCTATTTTTAAAAGATGTATAATGTCACAACATACGAATTCATACAAAATTACATATAGGCAATACTTTTTGTTATTGCTCAAAAGAGTGAAACACTACACGTAAATATGCTCCAAGTTGATAATGAATTTAAGGTAAAAGAGACCAATTTAGTAGTTTAGTAATCTTCCTAGAAACTTATTTGAAGCTTTTAGTGCTTACCAATTAGTTATTGAATCATTTTAACGAAATCGAGACACTAAAAAGTGATTTGAATAGAAATAAGGTTGAATTGTGGCAATACAATGCGGAGAAGTTAGGATAACAATTTGCAATATTCATTCTTTTTTACACATTTTAAGTGATAGAGAAAAAATTGTTAAAATTGCAAATTTGTGGAACAAAAATTAATCGAGTCTTGCTATCTATAAGATTTATTAAAAATAGAAACAATAGAATAAGCTTTGACCAAAAAAGAGTAGAATAAACAATACTCCTTTGTTTTATGTTAAATAATGTTTTAGTAAAAAAAATTTGTTTCATTTTAAGTAATATTTTCAATTTATAATGTAATTGAATTTTAATTTGTTTTGACTAATTGTATTTTATAGATTTCTTTGTTATTGGTTGAATTGATTTTAGGTAGATAATAAATTATGTTTTGTTTTAGAAAAAACAAAAAATTAAATACTCTATTGTTTCTGTTTGATAGATTTTTGGAAATTTACACACACATTAAAAAAAAATTGATTAAAATACTCCTTTAATTAATATGTGTGAAAACTTTCCCATATTGAGTTAATAATTCCTAAATAAATTCATACATAAGAAAGGAGTTTTTATAATCTAATTTTAATTTATTTTTAATATATGTGAAAATTTCAAAAATATATCAATTAGAACAATAGAGTATTTAATTTCTTCTTGGCAAAAAAGAGAGTATTTAATTTCTTACTTTTTCTAAAACAAACATAATTTCTAAAGTAAAACTAAAAAATTTATAATAAAAATATATATTCCTAAAAAAATCTATTAATAAATAAAAAAAGGAGTATATAATTTTTATGATTAATAACTGTAATTCAATAAACTTAATTATTATTCTTAAACTTACAATTCATCATCATTAACTAATAAAAATACAAAATTTTTTTTAGAAATTCATCTTTATAAAACAAAAAAAAATCTGTTTGAAAAATGCAAGAAACCAGTTTTCAATTTATGTGCAAAAATCTAATCAGACTAGCAACCGAAATGATTTTGTGTACAAGAGTTAGCGGAAACATACGTTATAACACGTGTATTCATGTGTACATATATATATTATAGAGAGAGAGATGGAAGAAACAGAGGCATTAATAAACAGAAAGAAAAAAGAGACAAACGTACCAAAATAAGTTAGAGAGAGAGACTCTATCTGTGTGACCAAATATCATCAAAGACCTTTCCATTTTCATGCATCCTTTTTTATTATTTCTCATCAATAATTTTTCTTTAATTTGGTTGTAAAATAAAGCCTTCAATTTTCATCATGACTCTCTGCATTTCTCCTTCTTCTTCACGCCGTCTACCAAATATAAACACTCTCTATCTCTCGCCATTCTCTCTCTCTCGCACTCTCTTTGCATTTTCCTCTGAATTTTCCCAGGAATTTTTCATTTTCTGTTTCTTTTTATATTTTTGATTAATCTTCATCACTCTCTCTTTATTTCCTCTTTCGGAAAAATGTTTTCTTTTTCTTTTCTGGTTGTTTAATCTCTCTTCTTTTTTTTTTCTCTTTCTCTCTTTGCGTGTCTGAGATTTTTTCACCTTTTGCCGATTGGTGATTTTATATGTTAATGAAAGTTTTTCAACCTAACTTGTATTGTTCTCTCGCATTGTCACTGAGATTTTTTCATTAGTGAGGGTTTCGTCTAAAGGCATGAAGATTTGATCGGAGAAAAACATCGCATTTTTCCTTTGCTATTGTCAGTTCTTTTCTTTTGCCTGATCGTCGTACATTATCTGGGTATATCTTTTTTTTCCCTAAAACTGATCTCTTTTGTATGATTTGCTTGTTTCTCTCTTCTCGGTTCTATAGTTTCTTCACTTGATCAAATCTGATGACTGATTTGTTTCTTGTTTCAAATATCTAAAATTTGATTTCTATTATTTTAGCCCGGACTCAGGATTTCATGCTATAGTGTTTGACCTGACGATGGTCTAATGTAAATGAATGTATTGCTTCTACTTACACTGATATTATCTCTGTTCATATGTGTTCTTTTGGGTGTTTGCAGTGGGCTTTTTCTTGATTTTGAAGTAGAGATGAAAAGTAATGGAAAAAATAATGTTTTATTGCTGATGTGTTGTGGATTCTTATCCCGATGTTCCTTCAGCTTTTGATGTATTTAAGAACCTACCAATGATTCTTTATTTTAATTGAATAAGAACAACAACTTGTGACTCTAAGATCTTTTGTCTGTTTCTTATATCTAACTTACACAGTATCTTTGGTGTTTATTTTTAAGCTAAGGTGTTCTTATTTTGTTGCAGTTTTGAGTTTGAAGGAGAAAGTTTGCATTTTTCCCTCTGGTGAGTGTGTATATACTATCATATTTGAGATGGATCAAAGAAGAAATGATCCAGAGTTTGATGAATTTGAGAAGCTTCTTGGAGAGATTCCGAAAGTTACTTCAGGAAACGATTATAATGGTTTCCCTATATGTTTGAGCTCAAGCAGATCAGCACCCATTATGAAAGCTGCTCAATTCGATCAACAAAATCTTCCTGATGACTGCGCATTTACCACTTCGTTTGCTGAGGCAAGCTTAAACTTTGGAATCCCAAATCACTCTCAAGAAATTCCTTTTTACC